>CAIGRP010100904.1:0-21189 GCA_903798385.1 Fraxinus cuspidata | reverse complement strand
CCAAACCGATCGATTTGGGTCGGTTCGGGCGGTTTATGCGGGTTGGTTTGGGTTTTGCCCAACCTAGTGAACACTATGCACAACAAGGCCTTTCCCATCTCTAGTCTTAGATCCAACCAGATGCTTCATCTTCTTATTTGAAAATAAAGCATTATACGCATCTTCAATGGTGAGAGTATCACGACTATATAAAATCGCGTATCGAAATGAAGTAAACGAAGTGGGCAACGTACACAAAAGAGTTAAAGTCAAATCTTCTTATCATACTCCACCTTTAAAGTTTCCAAATCAACAACATCTCCTTAAAAACGGCATGTTGATCTTCCAACGATCCACCTTTTGTCATGCGATGAGAATACAAATGATGCTTTAGGTGTAATTTGCTAGTTAGACTTTTAGTCATGCACAATTGCTCAAACCTCAATGCAACTATCGTTTTCTCTTTCAAAATGTTCTGAAGAATATTATTCGAAAGGTGAAGATGAATGTGTGAAAGTATCTTCCGATCCTTATGTTGTTTCTCCTCTGTTAATCAAATTGAGGGTATCTTATCAAATTCCAACAACTCATTATCCAAATCCATCTACGTGAGTACAAAAGACATCTTCACTTGCCACAATGAGAATCTAGTGCTGCAATCCAAAAATGAAATTTTATACTTCATGGTTGCCGAACATGAACATCGAACAAATCAAAATACAAAGCTCTAATACCACTTGTTAGGGGCAGAACGAGGTTATACATCATGATATAAAGTTTGATTATAACAAGAAGATGAAGATAATGACAAGAACTTAATTTGACAATGGAATTGAAGAGTTTATTCAAAACTATAATGGAGAGAAAAAATTGTAACAATATTGTGTTCCTATACAATTCTAAATTTTAGTAATAAAATACCTTGTAAAGAAGAGTCAACTATATACATGAAACATATCAGAACCCTAAAAATATTCTTAAAGATGAAAATAGTATAAAAAAACACATGGAATAAAGAAAATAATATTTATCTAATAAAAAACTCAATCGAATTTGGGTCACAAACCAAACAAAAAAATAGGTCATTATCTATAACTTCTATTCAAATCTACTCGTCTCCCCTTTTTGTTCATAACTTGTCTATCAATTTTCATTTTGTTCTTACTTTGTCTAAAATTGGATTCCTCGTAAATGTTCAAAATTGATACTTTAAAAATTTCGTAATCTGTGCCCAAAACTCCCCAGCGGGCCCTATGTTTTTCGTTCCCTAGGGAGGTGATAAAATTCAAGCCACCTGGTTCACCAGCTCCAAAATGATAAAATCCAACGTTGAGCTTATCTAAATCGAGTTTTCTGAAACTCAAGTGAACTTTTCTTGTGAAATTATTGTAAATCATATCTATACATGGGAAATTTGAAGCTATGAAAAATAATTCTGGTGTAGGCCATGTTAAGAAATTGTAGGTTAGGAAAAGCAGGACAATTATTGTTTTTCAGATTTGGACTCGGGGTGGAGGTGGGTAAGAGGAGAGGTAGGAGGGGTTTGTCTTGGGAAAGATGATAAATTAATCCTTTTTTTCATAGTTGTTCTTTGTTTGTTCAATTATTTCACTATTTTGAATAGGAAAAGGAGTAAGAGTGGCAGTGGCAGTGGCGGCCCTGACTATAGACGGGGTAGGCGACCGTCGAAGGCCCCGTTTTAACTAGGGTCCCGAATTTTATAAGATTAATTGGTTGGTGGAAGAAAAACGAAAATATATATATATATATAGGAGCCTCATATTTGAAATTGACATAAGGCCCCCAAAATACTCGGGCCAGCCCTGAAGAGTGGTAAGACCAAAATCTTCCAATTCACCTAGTTTCAAACCTCATTTGGGGAGGGAAAAAAAATAAATACATAAAGGAGGAATATGTCTGATTTGAAAGGTTTAGGACCCATCGTACTTTTTAAAACTATTTGGAAACCTAGATGAAATTTACCCTTTTTAATTATCAAAATAAAGATAAATTTATCATTTCAAATGGACGAAAATCGTATAAAAGAACTGCTTATATTTTTTATTTTTATTTTTAAAGTTGGGGATGAAATATGTAATTTTACATTTCCTAAACAATTTGATTTACAAATTTCGTATGTGCTATATTTGGCTACGAACAGATTGCTCATACCGATTTTTCCCATCATGGTTCTAATTTAACACATGCAGTTGTGAAATTGATTTTGAAGAAATTCTGGTCAAAGAAATCTCAACGAGTGTTATGCATTCTTATTAATTATTGTAGCCTTTTGTGCATAAATTTAATTTGGATTTTAAGTACCTGCATTAATTTCATCGCCTGAAATTTATGTTATTTATTTATTAAAAGTCCTCTAATTTTTTATTTAATAAAATATTTATTAATAACGTAATATGTTATTTTTCTTTATATTTGTTCTGTATTTCTCAAATGTAATCGCATAAATTTAGGAGTAAGAGTGAATCAATTTTCGTTAGGAAATGCGAAAATAGAACCATTGATGATATGAAAAAAATAAATTGAACCAAAAAAAAAAAATACTCGATTATTCTAGAATTTATATTAATTAATATTATATGAATTATTCTTTAAGTGAGAGATTAATAAAAAGTATTTTTGAAATCGAAAAAGTGTTAATTGCGGTTTGATTTTCATTTCTTAAAACTCATTTATTCTCAAATTCATTTTTAATTACATATTTTGTAAATTTCAAAATTTTTATAAATCTTTTCACCTATATATTTTATTGATTTTTATCAAAATTTATTAAAAATTTAATTTTATCCAACGCTAAACAAATACAAATAGTAACAAAGCATTATACTTTTTAAAGCATTATTGGGATCAGAGCTGACGCCCGACCCGATAATGCTATCCACGTATAAATTCACAAAAAATTGAATAAAATAAAAGGAAATAGAACAAACACAGCCAACATCTCCTTGTTCAGGTCGCCCATTACCCACCCAACCCCACCTACTATACACCAGTTGTTGTGGTTGGTGAATTCCAATCGTATCCCAAAGCCGAAGCTCAGATCAAATCAGATCTCTTTTTACTGTAATAAGTATAAGCTAAAGCATATATAAATCCGCCCAGAATTGTTTTTTACTTGAATTATCTTGCAATCATCACTAAAAATGGCGAGAAAGAAGATCAGGGAGTCCGATTCCAAGAGGCTTCTCAAGGAGCATTTGAAACGATTGGCTAACATCGACCTTCAGATTCGCTCTGCTCAAGTATTTATTCATTTCAATCACACTTCCCTTTGATGTTTTTGCTCAATATCATTATTCTGTAAATAGATCTTTTGTTTTAATTGGGTTTGCATGTATTCGATTCTCATTTTAACTTGTCTGGAGCTTATATTCGAACCTTTTGTTAACGATTATAATTGTCTTGATTCTGCATTTTGGCTTTACTGGTTAAGTGCTAGATCCATGTTGTTATAGTCATCTGGTTTGTTCGGCCAGCATATTAAGATCGCTTTGTTAATAAATTATGATGGGAAGTGTTTGAAAATTGTTGCGGAATATGTACTTCCTCCTTAAAATAAGATTGATCTACATCATATGGATTAATAAGCCCATGTTTGACTACCATTATTTTCAAGTTGTTTTTTTTTACATACTCATTTTCAACCGGGTTAAATTCACCAATGACCACCCAATTTCATACTTAGTCTCACATTGGCTACCTTATTTGATTTTGTTTCATCACGACCATCTAACTTTATACTTAGTGTAACATTGGCCTCCCAACTTCATACTTAGTTTCAGTGAAGCCTCCCGGTGACTTTATTTAACACTATCAAATTGGGTGCCAATGTAAAACTAAATATGAAGTTGGGTGACCATGGTAAAACAAAATTCAATTGAGTGGCCGTGTGACACTAAGTATAAAGTTAGGTGGTCACGGTAAAATAAAATCAATTGGGTGGCCAATATGACTCTAAGTATAAAATTGGGTGGCCATTGGTGTATTTAACACCACATTAATACAATAAAATATTTTGCACGTAAACTCAAAAATTTTCCGTATTTTTTGACCACACATTCTTCTTAAAATCACTATTCAAAACATGAGATTTTTCCAATTTAATGGTTGTCAAATAGGGGCTAAAAGAATAAACTCGTCCATGGTAGATACTTTAGTGTTAGAGAGCATTTTCAGAGTGCTTTAAATTGGTAACAAGAAAACATTTCTATGATCCAAGGCTTTTTTTTTTTTTTTTTAATTTCAAGTAAAAAGAATAAAGCCAATATTAGATTTATCAAATATTAGAATAATAAAATATACTCACAGTATAATGGTCCTCAGTCATTAAATACTGTTACATTCAAGAAATTGATCCCACTCCCCTTGTTGGGTTATTGGATTCATTGTCTTGAAAAACAATTTAAAATATCTTTGTGAGTCACTAATCAAGAGGATGGGTGAAAAGTGAATTGATGTCATAGTTTGTTCACTGTTACTTTACTAATGACAATAAACGCAAGAATGAATTTCTTAAATGTAGTAACGGCAACTATGTTTGTTGCCAATATACAATTCCACATTTTGAGTAGATTGTGGTGTAACTATTCCATGGTGTTGAATCTATTGATTATTGTTTGATACATGCTTGGTCATGAGTTTAGTTAACCAAATGGTTCTTATGTATGAATCATCAATTCTTCATAGGTGACGCAAACAACGGATTTCACCGAGTTAACAAACAAAGAACCATGGCTATCATCCACAAAGCTGGTTGTCAAACCAGATATGTTGTTCGGAAAACGGGGGAAGAGTGGCTTGGTAGCTTTGAATTTAGATCTTGCAGAAGTTGCTGAATTTGTGAAAGAACGGCTTGGTGTTGAGGTGATAGAGAATTACAATAATGAGATTCTCTTGCTACTAATTATGAGAATTCAGCCAACTTACGTGAAAGTTTCTTCTTTCTAGGTTGAGATGGGTGGTTGTAAAGCGCCTATAACAACATTCATTGTAGAACCATTTGTCCCCCATGATCAAGAATATTACCTTTCCATAGTTTCTGAAAGGTTGGGAAGTACCATTAGCTTTTCAGAATGTGGAGGCATTGAAATCGAAGAAAACTGGGACAAGGTAAATTGAAGCAAAATAAACATTCATTTTTTAGTTCTCATTTGACCACATTGTTTTCAAATTACTATGTGGAATGTTCCATTCGGAATAGTGGACCATCATGAATATCTCATTCTACAGGTTAAGACCATATTCCTTCCAACTGAAAAACAAATGAACAATGAGGCATGTGCTCCGTTGATAGCTACACTTCCCCTAGAGGTAGGTTTTGGAAGAATTTTGTCCAACTTTTCCATTATTTGAATGTTTTAGCTGGAATAATTTTAGGTTGTAATAGAATAATTGGTTTACTCAAACCTTACATCCTTGGTCAAAAGCTGGAATATTTTTATTTTTGTTGTAGCGTTTGTTTATTATAGAGTATAGTTTATCAGCACTTTCTTTTCGTAAGGGTCAAAGCTCTCACGTCTTTTAAGCTGCGACCCTTGCAGACACACATTCTGCATATCCCTTTACAACGTGATAGTGATTTTCTTTTACAACTATTCTTGTTCACATGATATCCTAATTTTTCATTATTTGATTCAGGTACGGGGGAAGATCGGTGATTTTATAATGGGTGTTTTTTCTGTATTTCAAGGTAGAGTTCTTGACAAATTGAACTGCTTGCTATTGAGAGATCCTTGCAACGCCAATAATTTTAAGTTTAATAATGAAGTTCCCTCACTTGGAAGCTACATTAAATCTGCACATTAATATGGATTATTTGTGAATATTACTCAAAGAATTTGGATCGCTCAAAGGAAGTAAACTACAATGTTAACTTTTTTTTTTTCATTTTTAAAATAAAGTGAGAAAACAAATTTAACTTATCTTTTTTGCGTTACCTCAGTTTTGCTTAATAGCTATTTTCTTGGGAACTATCTTTTCAAGTAAATTATTTTCAGTTATAAATTTGAGTCTCGAAATCTCTCCTTAGATCTGGATTTCAGTTTCCTTGAGATGAATCCATTTACACTGGTGAATGGGGAGCCATACCCATTGGACATGAGGGGAGAGTTGGATGACACTGCTGCCTTCAAAAACTTTAAGAAGTATGTTTCTGAGTTGTTCTCACACGTGGAAACCACTCATTTCCTACTTGAGAATATTTCACCGTTGTCTTATTGTGCTTAACCATTCTTTTTACAGGTGGGGTGCCATAGAGTTTCCTCTGCCTTTTGGAAGAGTCTTGAGTCCGACAGAAAATTTTATTCACTCTTTGGATGAAAAAGTAAGTATCCAGTTTATCCACAAAAGTAAGTCTGTTTGTGGATAAGACTTCAGAGGTATATGTTATTAATAACTGGGCTGAGGGTTTAACTTTTAGCCATTCTCTTCTTATAGTTCAACAAATGTCCCTTTTGATGACAGTTTAGCGTGTTGCATATTCTTATATAGCAGCAGTCATAAAATTGAACTTTTTTGTGATTGTGCATTTTCAATAGTGGCACAAGGTTTTTCAGATGCTTTAGGGGGGCGAGTTGATGTCTCAGAGTGACTTTACTATTAAGTATCCAGTTTGTCCATACAGCTATAAGTCTGTTTGTGGATAGTCTTCAGAGGTATATGTTATGAACTTTGAGGTCCTAGGTTACTAATTAATATGAGGTCCTTAAACATAATTCGCTTAGTCAATATGAGGTCCTTAAACATAATTTTATTATTTTTTACAAGAGTAGCAATACTTAAGAAAGGGAGAGAAAATATGTCACAAGAGCAAAAGGCCACTTGCCAACAGTTGAAAAAGAACCTTTGATTAAATATCGATTTTTTATTGCAACGATATGATCTCTATACCAGTTTTCCTCCTCGGCTCAACTACTTACATGATCAAAATCCCAAAAGGAAGCCTATTACAACTATATTTAAGGTATGTCTTTAACACAATTTCTCCAAACTCCAAAGACTAGTCGATCCAATGTTGGAAGGATTTTCTTTATTCTATTTGTTTTAATATGTTTTGGCAGCTTCAATTTACCACTCGTTGATTCCCAGGAATTCTAGCAGTGTTGTATAAAACTCGAATTCATAATATACAACTAACGCTAGTGAGGACGGAGAATATTCTAAAGGAAAGGCAGGAATTGAAAATCTCTTTAAGTTCCTTAATGGAGCACAAAAGCTTTCATTTACACTGAACTCAAGATTTAATGGTGCCGCTAGCACTCAATAGAGAAAAACAGGGAAACAAAACCAAAATGCAACAAAGTAGACGTCCTTAATCTTATCGTACTCTCTTACTCCATCAATGCATTTTAAGTCTCTAAATAACACAATGCATTTTAAACTATCCAATCAATCATACCTCCATCCACCCACTTAAGATGCCTTCTGCTCACTTCATAACAATTTGGAACAGTTGTGAGCTATTTTCAGGAACTCATCTTGTTCTTTTCCCTTTATTCAATACCAATTAGCAGACTAATATTTTTAGCACTAGCAGAAACCTGTAATTTATGTAACTCAGAAGAACAAAAATGAGCAGTTTTCAGGGGAATTATTTTTAAATGGAGTGACCACAGAAATTCAAATACCCAAATAAAAAATATAGGGAACATCTATTTGGATTTGTTGATGGCACAAATCAGTATCCTAAGCAAGCTATTAAAGAAAATGGAAAAGTAACAAACCTTCTCTTTTTTTTTCCTTCTTCTTTGACCACTTGTTTTCTTCCTTCTTGGAATCCTCCGGCGGCAGCGGCGGCCGTCGTGAACCTGGGGAGAATAAATTGATGTTTCTCTTCCTCTATCTATTCCTAGCTAAAACCCATAGGTTTTTTTAGGCTTTGGGGCAGATTGTGAATCGATGTGGGCCAGATTTTTTTTATGAGGCCCCCCAAAATTTGAGGCCCTAGGCGATGGCCTAGTTGGCCTTGGGCCAGGGTATTAGTAATTTGACTGAGGGGATAACTTTTAGCCATGCTCTTCTCAAAACTTCATTAAATGTCCCTTTTGATGACAGTTTTACATATGTTAACATCTTTGTATATAATAACAGCCAAAATATTAAACCTTTTTTGTGATTTTGCATGATCAATAGAGGTACAAGGTTTTTGAGATTCTTTAGTGGGACCAGTTGATGCCTCAGAGTAACTTTATAAAAGATGCATTCAACACCCCCCACCCCCCCTCCCCCCGTTCTTTTACTTTTGGAATGGTGATCCTCCATCTTAAAAGTGCCAACTTGGGTTTGTCAGGGTAACTGGACAGTTTCTGATTGTATACTCAGCAGGATGCATTCGTTTAATCTTATATTTTAATGTAATGTTGCAGACTAGTGCATCTTTGAAATTTACTGTCTTGAACCCGAAAGGACGAATTTGGACTATGGTGGCTGGAGGAGGTGCAAGTGTAATATATGCTGATACCGTGAGTATCCTGATATAATCTTTTGTACAGCCTTGAAAAGATTGACTTTATTCTGTTACAATTTATATTTTTATTTCTTTAAAAATTTCAAAGGTCGGAGATTTGGGCTACGCATCCGAGCTTGGTAATTATGCCGAGTACAGTGGAGCTCCAAATGAAGAAGAAGTTTTGCAATATGCCAGAGTAGTTATTGACGTAAGAAATTAAGCTTGTGTTGCGAGTGTTAATATTCACAATTATCTTTTGATTTCCTTTTCTTGTTTAACTACTTGCTGACTCTGTTGCTGTTGCTGTAGTGTGCCACAGCAGACCCTGATGGCCGCAAGAGAGCTCTTCTTATTGGAGGAGGTATTGCTAACTTTACAGACGTTGCCGCTACTTTTAATGGGATTATCCGGGCACTTAAGGAAAAGGTTGGCTCAATTAAACATTTTTCCATGCAGTTCAATAGTTCATTTTTTCTAAATCGAAGTTCAAATTTCTCTCTCTTATTTAACTGAGCAGGAATCAAAGTTAAAAGCAGCTAGAATGCACCTTTATATTCGTAGAGGTGGTCCCAACTATCAGACTGGTTTGGCAAAAATGCGTGCCTTGGGAGAAGAATTAGGAGTTCCCATTGAGGTATGAAATGACTTCCTTTCTATACATATGCAAGCTGCACTCAAATATGAGCATTGGTTTCAAATGATCTCATTTTCTAGAAAGCTACTTCTAGAATATTCCATTGAAAGAATCTAAAAATTCTGATGAACTGTCAAGAGTTGTAAATTATTTGTGGAAAATAACAAAATGAAATGCTCTTGAACACAACACAACCATCATAGAAGGTTTATGCTGCCTTGAATCTCATTCCCTTTTATGGGATGCTGCATTGTATTGTAAGGTGGGTTAACAAAGTACTGACCAAACGGGCTTGAAGGGCTTCAAATTTCAGTATGCCAACTCCAATCAGAGTGGGCTATCCGAGCCACTAAAATGGACAAATTTTGGAGAGAATGTCATCCAACTCTAGAATCGAGCATGAGTCGGAAAAATGCGCGCACGAGTCTAAATAACGTAGCCAGGAATTGAAATATTATTCTTTCAAAAATATCATGTAACTGTTTACAACAGGAGATATGAACAAAAAGAATGCTATTGGAAAAAATTCTATCATAGGCAATAGGTAAGAAATTTCTCTCTTGCATCTCACATTAGACAATCTGATTTTGTTGGCATGATCCACTATAATTGTATGGCATTCAGAATTGATGTGGCGAAATTTTAAGTTTCAAATATTACACTGTCGGCTTAGTTTGGTTTCTTGAAATTCGATCAAGAGCTCATATGGGAGATCAATGTCTTCAATTAGTACAACTCAAAAATTTAATATCAGTTTTGGAATATCTTGTAGATCTCAACCCTACGCTTCATGCTTACAAAACAGATGAACTTTTGTAGCGATGAAGGAACATATTATTTTATTTGTTTATATCGATCTATGCTTGAACTTGCATTCTGATTTATACACTATAATCATTTGCTTAAATGCAAAATTGGATGCATATACTGTGCTTGTTTGCTTATACCGTTTAAATTTAGATGATTTGAGATCAAAGTTAAGATGAATCTATGAAATCTTTCACGTGCAATTTTTTTCTCCTTTTCTTCTGTGTAGTTGAAAAGCATAGGAGTCATTAAATAGCCCTTTTATATGTACATCTACAACTAAATTTCGTTTATTTGATCGTTGCAGGTTTATGGGCCTGAGGCTACAATGACTGGTATTTGCAAGCAAGCAATCGATTGCATCATGTCCACATAGTAATCCTCTTTTAATTGTACGCTTTATTAATGCATCGCAGGTTTTTTGTTGTCCAAGATTGTCCGAAAGAACGAACTGAATTGGTTGTTTGTGTCCTCCCTTCTCCCCGTGAACTGCCGAAACACTTTTCCCTTTAATATGGAAACATTTTTTGCAATAAAATCTGAATAATTTTTCAGTCCACTGTGAATTTGTACTTCAGCATTGATTTTTTAGTTGCTTTTACTGTGAAATATATTAGAAATCATGATTGGTTTACTACTGGACCTTCTTGGATGCGTTTAGTGTGTGATTAGCCTGAGAATGCACACCCTCGAGCATCTTTTGAACGAAAAACTTCAGTTTCCTGTTCTGAATGTACCGCTTTATAATGAGAAGTTCCCCGTGGATAAGCCGTAGCCATGGAAGGAAGACTCTGGCTAAGGCATTGGAATGCCAATAACAGGTCTTGTCATATTTGCTTTTTGGTAGAACGACGTTAGCTTCTTTATTTTCTAGATTTCCTGTTACTAATGGAATAACTTGAACGAAATTGTTCTCTTGTCCACATTGGGCACGATATGATTGTCAGTTGCTGATGTAACATGAAAACCTTACTTACAATTCTTTCCAAATGTGAGAACGGTAAGTAATGTTCTCTTTAAGTGGGAAAGTGGGAACGATAATGTCTCCTACCGTGGATAGAACATTACTGATAACTTGAAAAAAGTACTTCTAACCAATCATTTTTTATCAATGTGATAAAAAAATAGGTACAATTCGATTTCACTCTTCTTTTATACGAAATCTTGATTGCAATGCTCGGACTTTCATCCCACGCTATTTCTTCTTGAAAGCTTTTAGTTTGCTTCCAAATTTTGAAAGAGGTGATTAAAGAAACAAATTTTTGAAGTTCGACTTTTGCTTTGACAATACCCAAACCGAAGATTAAAAACAACCCAAGAAAAGTATTTGTAAATATAGATGTAGAAAAGAAAACGTGTAAAGATGACCTTCCAAAGTTTGGTTTGAGGATTCGTGACTGAGAATCGATCAAACAAGAGATTGTTTCAAGATTGAGTCCTTTTCTAGTATTAATTGCTTAGATTAGGGTCGCTGCTAATTGAGATTAGTTGTTAAACAGGAAAATGTAAATCATATTTGGCTAAGCTTAAACGTTACTCTAAATAAGTTTAAAAAAAATATATAATTTATGTTCAAAGTTAATTGTCATTAATCTTAGATCATTTTACAACGTTTTCTGTTTTACAATCACAATCACCACGCTACATGTCACAATTAGCGGCGGATAAGATTGGACTAGGTAATCGGCTCATATAATTTTTTAACGTGTAAAAAAAATTTATGTAACAAAAAAATTTTATGTCTTTTTTTTTTTTAATATTAGCTCGAATAAAAATTTCTTTTAGACCAATCGTGAATTTGCCCATGGTCACAATAGGTCACCATCACCATAAAGGTATGTTTGTATCTTTAAATAATTTGAGCCTACAATTTTTTTTTTTTTTTTGTTGTTAATGTAGGAACCCGCAGCCACTACCTATCAGTGGAGTCTCGACCATTGTGAGTGCGTACTAGGTAAACCACGCTCTATGTGCATTAATACGCAAACCACACAGGATAAACTAAGAAAGTGTTGGCAGTGGATTCGAACTCGTGACATTTGATTTTCGCGTTCATCTGCTCCATCAACTCGGTCACCCTCGAAGGAGTGTGCCTACAATTTTTTGATTCTATATATGTATTGTTCCTTGTGACCAACATGAGATTCATATTAAAAATTATATGTGAACATAGATATTTAATCAAATAAATAAAGTTAATATGGGATGATTGATTTTACCCAAATAAATTATTGTACCTTTAAAACTAGTTAATTGTGATCCACGTTACATATGAAACTGTAACTTGATAACATGAGTGACGTAAAAATGAAATACAATAATTGTGATTCCTATAATTTATATGTGATGTTTGTGATGAATGAAATAATAAGTGTTTCTCTTTCCGTGTAATATTGAAACAATAAGAATCCATTTTGTGTAATTTGTATTTCAAAAATTAAAAATCACGTATACTTTACCATAATTATTGGGATTGGATACAAAATAAAAAATATATTAAATATATATTTAAAATATTTGTTAAACAAAAATACCTAATTTCTGAATAAAAAAGGGTAATATTTTTTTTTTGGATAATTGAAGCTTATAAGCATGGTTTCTTCTCATTTTAATTATTATTGTTTTTTCTTTTTTCTTCTTTTACTGCATTCAAGCTAGGCGAGGGTTTTAAGCCATTTTACCTAAAAAAAAAAAAAGGGTTTGCCCTTGCAACATAGAAAGATGTAATTAATTTCAATATTATTGTTTATTTAAATTAATTATACTTTCAGAAAGGCACGATTTTTCAAGTCACAAATTTAAATACAATATCTAGTCTAATTTTTCCACAAATAAATTTTAAGAAGATAGAAAGAGTACCAAATTTATACAGCGGATTTGTTTTGCAATTGTTTTTGAACCTTATGTGTCAAAAGGATCTCCACGTTGACTGGCCTAAGCCATATTGCTATTAGGGATGACAAAAAAATCCGTTCAACTTGAAATTCGTAGGGCCCCGCCCCGGATGAGGCGGGGGATTACCTGCCAATCGGGTAAATGGGACAAGGACGGGATGAGGATCATTACCCCGAAGCGCGTACGGAGTGGGTATGAGAATCATAATCTCCACCTCGCTTCCCGTTCTATTTAAAATTTAAGTTTTTATCAAACAAAAATAATAAATTTATCATATTCAAAGAGAACATAAGTTGTTTTTAACAAATTAGTGAAAATAATAATAATATTTACTAAGTAAAGACATAAGAAAATAAAAGCAAAAAATAAAAATAAATAAATAAATGGAGCAGGAAACCTGCCCCTCTCCACCTCTATCCCGCCCTGAACTCGCTAAATGGGCATCGGGATGTGGTAAGATAATAAAAATACTCGATGAGACGAGGGTGGAAATGACTGACTTGTCTCATACCCGTCCGGTTGCCATCCCTAATTGCCATGACATGTTAAAATTATCATGTCTAAATATGTTCAGAATTATAAGTTACTTAAAAAATAATTCTTACCTTTTAATATGCCTAGCCAAACAAGAATTTAGTGCCCCGGACCACAGTTTTTACTCTTCAGCTTTAGCCTAGTTAAACAAGAATTTTACTTTTTTACTTTATTTCTACTTGCGTATAATTTCTATCAGAAATAGGGATTATGACTTAAGTCGTAACAAAAATAGCATTATCACTCATCATAAAATCGTCATTCTCCCTTCACTAATTATCAATATCAACCTATACATTTTGAATATCTTGATTGATACGCTCATTTTATAAAAAAATTGTCTAACACGAAAAAACTAGTACTAGGTTAGAAACTTTTGTAAGCACAGCCGCGTTAACAGTGTATTGTCAACAACTGTAAATAAATAAATAGCTAGCACTACGTACAGTTTCAATCCAAATGGCAAAATAAAATATAATCAAAATGAAAAAGTCTGAATCCACCAAATTCAGTTTTTCTGATATTTCTTGTTCTTGTTTTGGTGGGTGGGTGGATTTGATAAATATTTGCTTTTGTTGTCTTTGTCAATGCCTGTCTGGAAATAAATAAATAAATTGATTGAAGAAGCAAATAAACTTTACCGAGAAAACAGACCAAGTGCACATCAATGGAAGGAACTCAGAAAGGAGGAATTTTAATACTTGGAGTTGTTCAAAATTAGTGAAAATGAATCTGCAGCTGTTATAATATTTACACACGGATTTATTAAGAAGACTTATTCAGTACTCCCACCATTGTTCACTATATATACTTCAAAAACAACCCAACATACAATCACCTCAACTTTCTCTATTGTTCTTTGGCTTAGAAAAACACAGTTTTTCCTTAGAAAAATCAGTTGTTTCTTGATTTATTTTAGGTATATAATTATGATGACTGGTGGAGTAAAATTTTTTAGCCCATTAATTTTCTTGATCTTATCTTGCACATTGGCTACAGTTTCATTGGCTTCCCTAAAAGTTGGTTATTACCAATATAGCTGCCCTTCTGCAGAAGCAGTTGTAAAGAAAGCAGTGCACAAAGTTGTCTCAAGAAACCCTGGCATAGCAGCAGGCCTCCTTAGAATGCATTTTCATGATTGCTTTGTTAGGGTATGCCTTTAGTTATTTAGTTTTTCATTTATTACACTGAGTTAAGCATTAGAGCGTGTCTGTCTCGCTAGCTGATCATTATATGGCGGAATATTTTTAACTGCCTGCCATATCTTTTTGCTGACATAGAAAGACTAATTTTGTGTAGTGTTTCTTGTTTTGTAGGGGTGTGATGCTTCGGTGCTGCTTGATTCCACACCAGGTAATCCTGCAGAGAAGAAGAATCCAGCAAACAACCTGAGCTTGCGTGGATATGAAGTGATTGATGAGGCGAAGGCTGAACTTGAGGCCATATGCCCACAAACAGTCTCGTGCTCTGATATCATAGCATTCGCTGCTCGCGATAGTGCTCAGGTTGTTGGTGGAATAAAATATGCGGTGCCATCAGGGCGTCGGGATGGAAGAATATCCCTGAAAGACGAGCCAGATCAGGACCTTCCGCCTCCTACATTTAATGCCAAACAAATTGAAGAAAGGTTTGTGCGAAAAGGCCTTTCGTTGCAAGACATGGTGACCCTTTCGGGAGCACATTCCATTGGAGTTTCACATTGTTCTTCCTTCTCGAAACGTCTCTACAATTTCAGTTCAACTCATCTACAAGATCCTTCATTGGATCCTATGTTTGCTAGAGAATTGAAGAGAAAGTGTCCATCAAATGCTGCAAATGATCAAACTGTGCCACTTGATGTTCTGACACCGAACAAATTGGACAATAAATACTACAAAAATTTGAAGAATCATCAAGGGGTGTTAACATCTGATCAGATTCTTATGAGTAGCCCATCAACGGCTGGGATTGTGAGGGAAAATGCCAAGAATGGTATGGCTTGGAAACACATGTTTGCAGCTGCAATGGTGAAGATGGGATACATAGATGTCCTAACTGGAAACCAGGGAGAAATCAGGAAGAATTGTAGGGTTGTGAATTAGATCATCAAGTTAGCTAGGGATCATCCCCTTATTATTTAAGTTTGACATTCTTTAATTGATGATTCAATTGTAATTAGATTTGTTTTGGAAATTTATTTGGGTAATTATTTTCACACAAATATTTTTAATTAGTTATACCACATTTTAATTTTATTTAAGATTCTTAATCTTTACTCATAGTAACATTTATTCTCCTAACTTTTTTTATTGAATTTTTAATTTCAACCTTTCATTAATAGCACATCTCGTCTTTAATGATAGTTTTTGCGAAAATATAATGTTATCGTGCTTTGGAAATAAGGGAAAAAAATTCGCACTTTTGCATTTATTATTTTTCAATACATATATATATATATATATATAATGTTATCGTGCTTTGGAAAGAAGGGAAAAAAATTCGCACTTTTGCATTTATTATTTTTCAATACATATATATATATATATATATATATATATATATATATATATATATTAGTCATTTTACGTCCTTTCAACGGAAAATTTGAATTTAAAAGATGTGTTAATTAATGAAAGATTGAATATTGGAATGCATCGAAAAGAGTTGGTGTTACTACATTTTAGTTGTATGAAAAGTATGCAACATTTATCAAACTTATGTCCTCTACATTTTTACATTCTTTTCGTTAATTAGCAATAGTACTTGATACAGGTTTCCATCTAAATTCCGTTAAGGAGAGAGTCAAAAACATTTTCTCCTTGTATTTTGAAATAGACAAAAAATAAAAAATAAAAAATAAAAATACAAAAATAACACTGAGTATTTGTCTCATTTTAAATCATGATAAAATAATTTTCACTCGAGTACCCACCGTCCATTATATTTTAAATACATTATATTTTTTTAAAAGAATTTTAATTACATTATATTTTTTTATCCAGCTTATAAATTATAAATAAAAAATTATATAAAAATCGGTTTCACTCGAATACCCACTGTCCTTGTTTAGGAGCCAAGTACTAAAACGGATCCAATCTTCGATTATCGAATCTCATTTCTAGCCCCTAATTTTTTTTTCGAGAATCGGGCTGGAATCTCTGGTTTCGGTTCGAAAAGTCATTGTCGGAAGTACAAAATCTTTAGTTCTCTTTGCAATCAACAAAATTTTCATTAATAAGATAAATAGCAAAAGAAGATGTCATAAAACATAAAATTTTAAAAAAGAATAAAACGTGTACCTTGAAAAAAAGTCCTTATAAAATAATTTCTAAAGCCTGCCCTTTTTCAGTAATAAATTTGGTTTGACCATCGATATTAATTGAAAATCGATCAAATGAGAGACAGTTTCAAGAACAAAACCCTTAAATTTTTCACAACGAGGCCTGCCTGCAGCAGTGGGGTAGTTTAGTGATAATTGTTTAGATTAGGGTTAAGATATTAGTTGTTAAACAAGAAAAATTTAAAAGCATATTTGGCTCAGTTGAAACTTTATGTGCCAAACCTTTTGACCTTCCTTTTCACAATCTTGTCCCCAACCTTTTTTCCTAACAAATCCAACCACTATTCTGATTAATTAGCCGGATTCATCCTTATGGACAGTTTTAGTCCAAAACCTTAGTTGGAAGGGCATCATAAGAAAAAATTACCCCCTTAAACTGTATTGTCAACAACTGTAAATAAATAAATAGCTAGCACTACGTATAGTTTCAATCCAAATGGCAAAACAAAATATAATCAAAATGAAAAAGTCAAATTCAGTTTTTCTGATATTTCTTGTTCTTGTTGGGAGGGTGGATTTGAAAAAAATTTGCTTGTTGTCTTTGTCAATGCCTGTACGGAAATAAATAAATTGATTGAAGAAGCTAATAAATTTTAACTGTAGAAGTTGAAATTCTACTGAGAAAACAGACCAAGTCCACATCAATGGAAGGAACTCAGAAATGAGGAATTTTAATACTTGGAGTTGTTCAAAATTAGTGAAATTGAATTTGCAGCTGTCATTATATTTACACTCGGATTTCTTTACTTAGTATTACAAAGACTTATTCAGTACTCCCACCCCGCCCACACCATAGTTCACTATATATACTTCAAAAACAACCCAACATACAATCACCTCAACTTTCTCTATTGTTCTTTGGCTTAACAAAACACAGTTTTTCCTTAGAAAAATCAGTTGTTTCTTGATTTACTTAGGTATATGATTATGATGACTGGTGGAGTGAAATGTTTTAGCCCATTAATTTTCTTGATCTTATTTTGCACATTGGCTACAGTTTCATTGGCTTCCCTAAAAGTTGGTTATTACCAATATAGCTGCCCTTCTGCAGAAGCAGTTGTAAAGAAAGAAGTGCACAAAGTTGTCTCAAGAAACCCTGGCATAGCAGCAGGCCTCCTTAGAATGCATTTTCATGATTGCTTTGTTAGGGTATGCCTTTAGTTATTTAGTTTTTCATTTATTACACTGAGTTAAGCATTAGAGCGTGTCTGTCTCGCTAGCTGATTATTATATGGCGGAATATTTTGAACTGCCTGCCATATCTTTTTGCTGACATAGAAAGACTAATTTGGTGTAGTGTTTCTTGATTTGTAGGGGTGTGATGCTTCGGTGCTGCTTGATTCCACACCAGGTAATCCTGCAGAGAAGGAGAATCCAGCAAACAACCCGAGCTTGCGTGGATATGAAGTGATTGATGAGGCGAAGGCTGAACTTGAGGCCATATGCCCACAAACAGTCTCGTGCTCAGATATCATAGCATTCGCTGCTCGCGATAGTGCTCATGCTGTTGGTGGAATAAATTATGCGGTGCCATCAGGGCGTCGGGATGGAAGAATATCCATGAAAGACGAGCCAGATCAGGACCTTCCTCCTCCTACATTCAATGCCAAACAAATTGAAGAAAGGTTTGGGCGAAAAGGCCTTTCGTTACAGGACATGGTGACCCTTTCAGGAGCACATTCCATTGGTTAGTCATTCTTGGGCAATCAAGGGTCAATGGCCACTATGTCCTCGTGTCTCCATGCAAATATGTCCAACTTGCTGAGTAGGAAGTCCTTAAGCCTAGTTTTTTCTTTTGATCTGAGCCCCCTTCCTTATTTGTAACACCCTTGTGGGGTCATATAAGTTCACAGGGAAAGATTCAAGCTCTTCTACCAAGGTCGCTTGCGAGTTTGATTCTGTGACCCTAGGATCTAAATCCACCTCAATGATCCCTTTTCCAGGGCATCTAATATGTTTACGTCTTTCATTTGTTCAGAGGTAGGACCTTCTTCAGGTGCGTCAACCATTTCAACATCCATCAAGACCATATTTACACTGCGGGGCTCGAATTTCCTTAAGAAGCTAATGTAGCATTCCCTTGATCCCATCTAATCCCGTCGCACAGTGGCAATTCCTTCCTTGGTGGGAAATTTCATGCATAAATGATGTATGGATGTCATGATCTCATGTTCTTTTAAGGTGGGTCGCCCTAGTACTCTGTGGTAAGCAGATCGGTGGTCCACAATGAGGTGCTTCATGAATTTGACCTCAAAAAATGTATCAATGATGTGGCCAAGAGATCCCAAAGCCTCTCACTTCCACGCAAGTTGAATTTCGACGCGCTTGGACAAACCATCAGTCAAACGTGATCTCATCCGGAGGAGATGGAGTTAGCCGCATGCACTCCAAATGTCAAGTCAGCTGGATGAATAACTAAGGGTGTGTGAGAGCTTTGAACGCAAGCCTCTAATTGATAAAAAAAGGGGTCGACTTGGGAATGAACAACTAGAAAATGTATGCAGCAACATTATAGTTTTGAGAATCTAAATTCTCATTACCCTTGAATAATACTAAGTGTGAGCTTTTATAGTTAAGCAAGATAAACGAGGTTTGTCGGATGATAGGGCACGTGGTCTCATCAGGCTGATTGATAGTTCTTGTCACATACGTTAATCAATCAAGACATTAATGCTAGAGTCACTTTTGTATCCATAAGTCCTAGCTGGCAGTTTGGATTTGACAGTATAAATGTGCAGATGCGGCGATGGCAGTGAGTTGTCTTGTCAATTATTCACCATAAGATCTGTTAAAGATCTTGCAATTGCCTCGCAACCGCCTCGTCAGGACTGGTTCCTACATGAGGGTATGCCCAAAATGGGGTTGGTCCCTTCTCGTCCTATGGGGAGAAGGGGTCGCCTCTATACAATAGGGTCGTCCGCACCGTTGTGTAAGGCGTGGGACCCCCAAGATTATCTGCCACATAGTTTAATTAGTGCCACATCCGGCATTTAGTTTATCTTATGAGTAACAGATGCCATTAGACTTCAATGTTTGAATAATTTACGTGTCTTAGAATAGCTCAACATACACATTAGAGACGTAATAACTTCCAATTTGTAAATTTCGAAAGAAAATAATTCAAAGCT
Organism: Fraxinus cuspidata; assembly: GCA_903798385.1. Taxonomy (NCBI): domain Eukaryota; kingdom Viridiplantae; phylum Streptophyta; class Magnoliopsida; order Lamiales; family Oleaceae; genus Fraxinus; species Fraxinus cuspidata. The sequence goes on along the minus strand of CAIGRP010100904.1, from coordinate 1,429 downwards.
GTGTACAAAAATCAAGTTGCAAATATCATTATACGGATAAAAACAATCGAGAACTGTGTCGTATAATCAGCTTAGAGAATATTTATGGAAATGGAGTTATAAAAATGACTACATTTGTTCATGTATTTTCAAAAAGAAAACAAAAATTGAATTTGTAATAGCGTTAGTTTGTGTTAATAATTTAATTCTAATAGGAACTCTTTGACGAGCTCAACAAAATTGCAATTCACTTTAAAAATTAATTAAGACGAAATATTTGAAAAAATTATATTCTGCCTAAGGTTGAAAATTAAAAATTTGGCAGAAGGATTATATGTACTTCAATCTTCATATATAGAAAAATTATTAAAAAAATTTAATATGGACGAAATACATTAACTAACATCACCTATAGTTGTTCGACCATTTGATGTGAAGATGAAAAAGATCAATTTTGCCACTTGATGATGATGAAAAGAGACTTTATCTTGAAGTACCATACCAAAGTGCAATTGAACATTAATAAACAAGTCTATTAATTCTCTCTATTTTTTTCTCTTTTTTGCCCCTCTAATTTTGTAACGAAATAATATTTTTATAAATTATATATAATATGAAATTAAACCTGTAGCACAAATAAATAATGCTTAGTCAATTAAGCCCCAAGTTTGATAAACATTATTTCAGAACTCTTTACTTCTCAAACTCATTTTCAATTATACATTTATATAATAAAATATTTTACACGTAACTTTTTTATACTTTTTAACCATACATTCTCTAAAATATCATTATTCAAAACTCTATTTTCTCAAAATAATGCCAATCAAACAGGGGCTAATTATGTAGTATGAAAAAAATGAAAGTGCTTTTTGTAGTTATACTCCTAAACGCCCAATTTAGTACAATACTTTTTGAATTGATATATAAAGAGTCAATAAAGTTTTAATGTATCTTTATGAAATAGCTCAGTGCATGTTTGGGCAGCTAATCTTTAAGTTAAGCTTCAAATATGGGGCTTATATGGACTTATTTTGAATGTAGATGGATTCATATTAAAAATAACCCACAAAATACCCCAAACATACTCTAGTCATAAAAGCTTTTAAGTATAAATGTACAATACCGACCCTTAACAAAACTTTTGACGAGTATTATATACGTCTCAAATGTTACAAATTTCTCACTTAAAATGATTTATTTTTGTATGTTTTACTTTAATTCTTCATGAAACAAATTGTGTTACAACTCTAATGGACTCTTCATAAATGAAAGTTCGAGAATCTTATATATATATCTGTGTGTGTGTGTGTGAATAGTAATTCTTAAAAGAAAATAAAATTCAAAATATTCAAGAAAAATCTTTGAAATTTGAAGAAATTTTTCATTCTTCTTTTGTCTGATCCAAGATTCTACTGCTTTTGAACAACAGTTTGTCTCATGAAACTTA
>CAIGRP010100887.1:0-15187 GCA_903798385.1 Fraxinus cuspidata | reverse complement strand
ATTGGGTCAAAGAGGAGGCCCATCGGGTATTGGGCCTGCTTGAAAAAAAAAATGAGCAAAAAATAGGCCCTCTCTAGTTTTAGGCCCGAGGCGGAGGCCTCATCCGCCTCACCACAGAACCGGCTCTAACCACCATCACAACTCCCCTCATCCAAACCAACCAACTACCATAATTAGGTAACCCCGTGGAAAGGGGTTCAACTGACACAAGTGGTAGTCAGCAATCCGACGCGTAGCAAGGGAAAATTGTAAATTTTCAATTCCAATTTTAACACAACAATTACAAAAGATGAGGCAAATTCACTTGTTCTATCATGTTTTTTTGTTTTCTATTTAATCTCGAACTTTCTGTCATTTTTTGATGTGAATTCTTGGTGGCTACATCCAGCCAAAGTTGTTGCCATTTTGCTCAAAGTAATATGAAAAATGGGTTTGTTGGAGCGTGAGGAAGGGAAATGATGAATTAGGGAGCAGATGTTGATGGAACAACGACAAAGTCAGTGGAGGAGGGCAGTGGTGGTGGTGGCGGCGATGAAGAAGGGTAAGACGGGACCAACTGGTTTTGGGTTTAGGATGAGGTGGGGTGGGATGGGGTGTGGTGTGGTGTGGGGGTGGGCGTGTGAAAGAGAATATGAATAGTAATTGAATTATTGCCCCTTGGTACACATTAAAATTCTCATTTTCATTATTCTACTTATTTTCAACCACACATTCTTCAATAAAATAATATTTTTCTCCACATCAATAACTTTTCCTTATTTTTCAACCACACATTCTACATCAATCTACTATTTCAGAATACATTCTTCCAAAATAATGAGGGTCAAACACACCCATTATTATTTTATTTCAAAGTTACCATTTTATCCTTTAAAAAATGGTTTAAAATTGGTCAAAGTCAAATTTATGAGACAACTAACGGTCAAGCTAAAAGAAATCATCCATTTGGACCTCGTGTGCTAATTTTCCAAAAGTGATCATTGGTGGCACAAACTGAAGGTTGGGGTAAAGTTTGTGAAAATTCCAAAGATTTAGAATCTCTTCTGCAATTATTCCAACACACTTTTCACTAATATCTATGAAAAGTAGTATCTATCAAGGTTTTTTTGTAACACGAGACTCAACTAATGATCTCAACAGCCGAATAATCACTTATTGCATTTCAACGATGAATTCAGTATTATTGCACTCAACGATAAATTCAGTACAATAAAAAGAAAATATTTTTACCCCGTAATGAAAACAATAATGTTGATCACAAATTTTCCCTCGACGTGTCTATTTGAATACTCCACCAATAAATTAGTGTTCAATATATTTAATGTATGTATGGTTTCAGAATCTGCATTATTCAACATGTACGTAAGGAATAACATTATTTAAAAATTAAAGGGCAATTAGTACATGTCGTTGTTATTGTGAAAAAAGTCATTATCTTTCATTTTTGACTTCTTTATCATTATTTCCACATTTTATTATGTAAAATGTCATTTTTATCTATTTTTTCAATTAAAAATTGTGAAATGACGAATATACCACATTCTTTAAATAAAACAAAAGAAAAAATGAAACTAATTGCAACCATAGTCCCAATTTTTTTTGAAAAGCGCAGATGGGTCATAAATAAATTATTAAAATGGTAATTATAAAGATAATGTCCATACCTTTTATTATTGTTGCAAAAAAGTCCATTCCTTTTTTTTTTGTCATTTTCAAACTTAATTACATATTTGATTGCGCAAATCATTATTTTTATCAATTTTCATCCAATTTCTCAATAAAAAATTGTGAAACGACGAATATATTCTCATATTTAAATAGAAAATTCAACAAATTAGTTGCAACCATAGTCCTAATTTTTTTTAAAATATTCAAACGAGTCCCCAATAAATTATTAATTTTTTTTTTTTTAAAAATGTAAATGAGTCACAATTAAATTTATTTTAAAATTTTAAAAAATTAAGAATAAAAACGTGCATACGAGTCCTGAATAAATTATTAAGGAATTAGAAAAAAATATTTTTTATTTAAATAGGAGTGCATATTCATTATTTCACAATTCTTTATTGAGAAATTTGATGAAAATGGATGGAAATGATAATTTTCACAATCAAATGTGTTATTAAGGGTGAAAATGCAAAAAAATAAAATTAAATTAAAAGGTAGAGATTTTTTTCGCAATAACGATGAAAAATAATGACATTATGTACTAATTATTCTTTTAATAATTTATTTGGGACTCATTTGCGCTTTTTTAAACAAAGTTGAGACTATGATTGCAATTAATTCTTCCTTTTGTTTTATTTAAAGATAATGATATATTAGTCATTTCACAATTTTTAACTGAGAAAATAAATTAAATGACATTTTGCACAATGAAATATGAAAATACGGGTGAAAATATCAAAAATTGAAAGGTATGAACGTTTTCCACAATAATAATAAAATGTAGGAACGTTATGTGCTAATTACCCAAAATTAAACATTCATTTAAAGTTTCCTTCACGTCGTGATATTATTGAATTATTAATCCAAGTTGATGATCATAAAATATACTCATTAGTGTGTGCACAATAGTTAATTACTTATGAATTATATGTCGTAGGTAGACCAACCACGCCCAAACAACGTTTAGAATCTAACAAGAAAGTTCATCTATTCTTGACATGAACATGTATTATCTTTAATTAATTCAAACATATTCCGGTGTTGTTGATCATTACTCGCACAAAATACTTAAAAAAAATTACATTTTCCTCTAAATTAACTATAGAATGACTGATTGTACATTTAAATTTCGTTAGGAATCTAATTTCACATTTCGAGATCACAATTGAATTCTAATGTATGAAACAAAATAAACCTTGTTACAATGTTGTAAGATCCTGATCTTGAAAATTTAATTTAGTATTTAAAGAAAAAAAATCAAGATTTGAAGTATGTGACCATAATATTTCTTGGCTCAAAGCCTCTTACACAAAAGTTTGACTAAAGAGCGACTTTATTCTCTAGTGAGCAATATTTGGCTATTTATGAGTTGTACCCTCTGCAGTTGTTCGTGTACTGTGCAGGCTGGACCATACCAATTTCTAATGGGCGCCAAATCTCCCCCAAAAGCTATGAACAAAAATCTTGAAAACAAATAAATTCATCAAGAAAAGATGAAAAAATAAGGGGAAAAAGGACAGGCGTGAAAGCTTTCTCAGATAAAACCCCTCGCCTGCTTTCTTCTTTGGTTAGCCTCCCATTCCTACACTCTTCTTATACTTCTCTCTCTATATTGAAGGGAAAAAGGATAAAAATTGAAAGTATCATGAGCCCAAGATTTAGTCTTTTGAGTTTGTTTGGTAGATAATGAGCAGAGGCTTTAGTGTCTTCTTCTCAGAAGAAGATGGTTTCCCATTTTCAAGAACAAGAATCCCTTTTACAAAATTCGATGTTTGATGCCCTTTACTGTGAAGAAGAGCGTTTTGAAGAAGTTCTAGGAGGTGGTTTTGACTTCCAATCGCCAAAAATTGAGGATTCCAATGAGGTTCATAAAGAGGTTTTTCTATTTGAGCATGACCGTTTTTGGGAGGACGACGAGCTGGTGACCCTCTTGTCCAAGGAGAAAATACAGGTCCATTTGAGTTATAACGAAATGAACTCAGATGGATCTTTAATAATGGCGAGAAAAGAGGCTATTAAATGGATGTTAAAGGTGATTGCCCACTATGGATTCACTGCAACGACTGCTGTTTTATCTGTGAACTATTATGATAGGTTTATTACAAGCCTCTGCTTTCAGAAAGATAAGCCGTGGATGAGTCAATTAGCTGCTGTGGCTTGTCTTTCTTTAGCTGCCAAGGTGGATGAAACTCAAGTCCCTCTTCTTTTGGATCTCCAAGTACGTCTATTCACTGGCCTTTTATCTTTCTTTTTCTTGAGTATTAGCACTTTAGTGTTTGTGTAAATGCCAATGTGGATTTTGCTTTGTTATTGATTTTGGTTTTATTTATTTATTTATTTTTAAGGTGGAAGAATCCAAATATTTGTTCGAGGCAAAGACTATTCAGAGAATGGAGCTTTTGGTGCTTTCTACTCTCAAATGGAAGATGAATCCCGTGACTCCAATTTCATTCTTTGACCATAGTTTAAGGAGATTTGGATTGATGACTAACCTACTCTGGAACTTTATGAGGAGGTGTGAGAGATTTCTTCTCTCAATCATCACTGGTATGTGAATCAGTTAATTTTGACGTCATCATTGCTTTATATGAATTGGATGGATGATTTCTCTATAATTATAAGTGCAATGGTTTCCAGATGTTTTCTTTATATTCCAAATACAGATCATAGGCTCGTGCATTATCTTCCATATGCAATGGTTTATAGATGCTTTCTTTATATTCCAAATGCAGATCATAGGCTTGTGCATTTTCTTCCATCTGTTATTGCTGGCGCAACAATGATACATGTTACTAGAGAGATCGAGCCTTGTAATGCAATGAAATACAAAAATCAACTAATGGATGTGCTCAAAATCAGCGAGGTTTGGATTCTAATTAATTTGATATATCTAGCATGGTTTTGGAAATTGAGTTTAAGCTTTGCCACTTTGAAGTTATTTTAGACTTACATGTTTTATCCTGAATTACAACAGGAATCTATTGATGAATGCTCTAAACTTATCCGGGAGGTAATGGATGGTGATGACAACAAGCCCTGCCTCAAACGCAAACTTGAGTCTGTGCCAAGCAGCCCACACGGTGTCATCGATGCATATTTTAGCTCTGATAGCTCTCGCGATTCATGGGTCATCTCATCACCCGTTTCATCATCTCCTGAACCTTTGTTTAAGCGAAGCAGAGCTCGGGATCAGCACATGAGACTGGCTCCCCTAAGCAGTGTGTCTGTAAGCGGGGGTAGCACCCCTCGCTGAAATCTCATCCTCTAAATTATCTAATATTGGCTATGGTACTTCATAATCTCTCTTTTAGCTATGGATTTTTGTCATAATTCAATGCAATTATATGACATTCTATAAATTCTTACTGTATTTCTGGCCAACCCCATGTGATGAATCAGACATTTGTTGAACAATTGACTCCACTGCCTCTGATTGGGAATGGGGAGAGAATGGAAAGAGAGATTATTGGTTCTATAATGTCTCCTTGCATGTCATACATAAATATAATACCTATTGCCTACATTTGATGAAATATCACAAGGGATGGGTGTCCCCAAGTATTTGGTTGTTTTCTCGAAGGGGGAATTGTTGAATTGAGAAAGTTTTTCAATGTAGGATAGGTTGGCAATGGACTAGTTGCTGTTTTAACTGTTTTTTTATTATATCAAAGGTGGAGAGATGTCTTGAGGGGAGGACAAATTTGTTTACCAGTGGGATTTAGGTTGCTGTTGCATTAACTTTTCTTGCTTGGTTTTAACCTTGTTGACAAAAAATACTTTTTTGAAATAATCTTAATCCCAAGTTTATCATTTTTGACCAAATCAAGATTAACTTGGAAAAGTTTTTCAACAATCGCCCCAAAATCTCGAGCTCTGTTTTCCTTGTTTGCATTGTTCACTCGTAATGCAAGATTTCTAGAATCCATACTTTTCTACATCTTGAAAAAATATGGATTCGTAATTTTGTGTCAAATGATGGTGATGAAATTAGCTGTATAAGTACATCCAAGGAGGGATGAACGGAGAATTCGACATTATGATACTACTACTTGATGCACAGAACATTTTTGGACATTATTAGTTGTCTATATTTCCTATCCATCATACATAGGAAATGGGATATTTTGTCTCTTTAACACGAGACTATTTTAGTCCTAATCTCCCCGTCAAGGAAGGCTGATGAAAATATGAAATTGTACCATGCTGAAGCAGTAGTATTCATGTGAGGAAACAGAAGGGGTTAATGGTTGGCAACAGCTAGAGAAGAGTGTTTCCATGTCACTTCAGCAACTAGTTTTTTAGTTCCGTAATTGTTTGGTCTTTTAGATGCTTAAATGATGTCAAAATAGGGAATAAGTTACAAAATCTCTTAAAAAAACTTCAAGAAGATGACTTACACTGTCGTAGTGCACAAAAATGAAAAACGCCAACAAAACTAAGCCTTGTTATTGACAATTTTGGATTCGGCTACAAGATTTATTATTGGTTCATCGCTACAAGATCTAGATTGATTAGATTCTTAGCAAATATAACAAATGCCATATTAGTTTTAATTTATCCCTTCCTCGTCTTAGGTCAATGTAAAGAATAAATTGATCCTTGTATGTTGTTTTTCACATAAGCTTTTATATTTCTTGACTCTCACCATTCCTCGGGACAAACAAAGAATTGTAATATAAGGGATATTGGCTTCGTGGCCATCTATTAAACCTTCGACCCGATCTTCATGTTCATCGTTAACTCTTCAATTTTCTTAATTATTTTGGTTCATAGTACAAAAGAACAAAGAAATTAGGGTCAATGTGCCAAATGTTTCCAATGAATAACTCGTGGTACGGTAGACGTCAAACTGTCCAGCACAAAAACAATCTCTCTCTGTGTGTTTGACCCTCCAGCATTAATGATATAATCACTGATATAAATCTGAAAGGGCCAATTCAAAATCCTGAATAATCAAACCAAAAATCTTTTGCAGAAAAGATTATGTATTTGATTAATGAGGGTGTGTTGGATCATCTGATTCTTATCAATGTACCACCAACTTTCGAAATTTCTGTAAGGAAAACTGACATCCCATATTAATTTCAGAAACTATGTAATAATATACGTGGGACATATAAGTTCATAACAGGGGAAGAAGACATTGAGAAAATAGTTCAGTTTCCCAAATGTTTAGACATTAATATTCACCATACTCTGCTGACTCCGTATTCTATGTCGTTTTCCTTATCAACAATACTTCAAGAAAAAGCACAAAGCAAAAAAAAATTAAAATATTAATGAAATACTTTGCATAAAGGCACTGATAAATGGCCCAATTACTTGTAGTAGAAGACTGTTTTGTGAAGTTATCTAGCTGCCATAGCCGTTTTCCGTCCGGAAGAATCGAGTGTAACGATTCTAATATTATTCTCTTTACTAAGCAAAAACTTGGTTCATGGGTTTTTTATTTAATTGGACACTTTTTAGACTGTAATTTACTTTATTATTCAACAACTTCAGCTCCTACTGATTCCAAATGTAGAGATAGCAATTATAAGTAGGTAGTTCTGCACCATAATTCAAATTATGACATGGGCCTCAAGTGTTTTGAAGTTTTCTTCACCCTCTTAAATTTCAGGTAGAAATTGAATTAGAACAGTTCAGAATCGAGCAACCACTCTGCAGATGAATGAGTATAATTAGATATGCTGTAACGAACTTACATTTGTCACATTTAATATGCACGACTAAAAGTTTAAGCTATTACAAAAAAAAAAAAAAAATTAATTGTTCAAATTCAGTCTTCATTATGTCCTATCACGTACATGTCGAATTCACATTTTATCAAATGCACCACACGTGGTAAGAACTTTGGCGGAGAGCCCATGTTCCAACTATAAATGCTGTCTTGACTGAGTAATGGTATATTGTGACCTTAGTCACTTTTGGAGACTGGGGAGAAATTTCTATGGATCTGATATGTGGATGCAAATATAAATGCCACTCTTTATGAATTTGAAATGAGAGAAAAGTATACAAATTTATGATCCTACCCCAGATAATTCAATGTGTACCTTTTATTTACAATGTTTTTAGTCAAATATATTTCGGTGAAGGCATGAAAATGGCTCAATCGACTGTAACAATCAAAACCGGAAATATGAGTAGATACTCTTTACACAAGACGTTAGTGGATATGAAGAACATTTCTGAAACGCGATACATACGAACCTGAATGTCTTAGAATTTTCTGATACAAGTGTTTTCACATTCTTACTGTAAGGTCGTATGGATACTGAAAGGTAGCCTTAAACTGCATTATGCCTGCAAGAAAACACAAATAGGTCCAGTTGTTGACAGTTCTTAACACAACATACAGAAAGAAATATGAAAATATTTTAGTTCAATGTCTCGCCTTGTTTGAAATATCGCTGGATAATCAGTCTAGGCCTTCATAGAGTCCTTCGCCTGAGGTTGCACGAGTACTCTGTATATGCCTGCATTGAATAATTCTTGTTTTGCTCGATTCATAATCAGATAATGCTTAACCATTTAAATTTCTGTTGATTTATATTCGTTTTTTCAGTTAGAGAATGTATATACTGAATACAAATTATTACATACCAAAGACGCTGACGCAGGGCTTGAAGGCCAAGCTTATCAGTGATTTCAGCTGCTCTCATGGCATTCTGGAGATCTTGCTTATTGGCAAAAATAAGAAGTGTTGCGTCCCGTAATTCATCCTGAAAACGTGGATAGTAATCCAGGGTAACAACACAGAAACTGATGGGAAATCTTGTCTAGAAGTTCTGTAAAATGTACAAAACTAAATATACCTCGCTAAGCATGCGATGGAGTTCATCTCTAGCTTCTGATATTCTTTCTCTGTCGTTACTATCCACAACAAATATAAGTCCATGAGTGTTCTTGAAGTAATGCCTCCATAAAGGCCGTATCTGTAAATCAACGAACAAATGACCAAATATTCACTTCTGTGTTTACAAGGCCTGTTTAGTATATATGGTTGTTTTCAGGATAACAACTGCTTCAAATCTTAACTATCATCATTATACGTGCTTTTAAGTGGTATATCCATTGAAATCTGCTTAAAAAGCTTTATCTTGATAAGCAATTTACTTCTATATCAATTAGGGTGGTTCTTATAAAGCTCAAAGTACCTTGTCTTGGCCTCCTACATCCCATAAGGTAAAACTCACGTTCTTATACTCTACTGTCTCCACATTAAAACCTGATACATCAAAATTTATCCTTTTGAAGAAAGATAGCAGAATGTTAAGTGCTTACAGACCATGTTAAAACAGAGTGGATGATTATTGCAGATACCAATTGTAGGAATGGTAGTAACAATCTCCCCAAGTTTCAACTTGTACAGTATAGTTGTTTTGCCAGAAGCATCAAGTCCTACCATCAGTATCCTCATTTCTCGCTTGGCAAAAAGCATTTTCACCACCCGGGATATGGCCATACCCATTGCTGCAACTAAGGCAAACAAATTACTTAACAGAATCTGCACATATAGAAACACAGATTAAATGAATCTAAGTGAAATCACCGGGAGAATAGGAAGAGCCAACAATAGAGAGACAAACTAAAACAGACGAGTTGCATTCGCTGGCTTAATATTGAATCCATCAAAGTTAATTATGGACTAAAGGAGCCAAGGATAAAAAAGAACAGGATTCTGATAAGATCTAGATGGAATAAAGGCACCAATCTTGTTCTCTTTTTGGCCTTTGGTGATAATGCCATTTCCATTTAGAAATGGCTCCTTTTCATTTCACTAAATACTCATTTTGCATTGTGTAGGGACTTCCACCAGAGGCTATGGCTTCTTAAGGGCACGCAAATCATATTCTGATATTACACATAACATTCTTAAATAAATTGCAGAAGGGGATATGACCATCAGGAAAATTTCAGATTATTCCATTAGCAACAGCAATAAAGTATCATTTTCATCAGTGGCTATCAAAAGAAGATGTTTTTGACCAACTTACAAACAACGGCAGACCGTCAACTTGATTTTGAATATAGCTTCATAATTTACAATATTGGATATCATTACGCGAGAAAAGAAGCTAAAATCTTGTAACAATCTAGTTCAGCCCATTATTACCTTCGTACATGTAAACTTGAGATTTGTTGAAAAATTCCACATATGAAAATAATGTTCCTGGTATAGATTCTGGTGTTTGACTGATAATTTTATATAATGATAATATCTTTAAAGATTGTTGCAGAACACCAAAAATTCATGATATAAAAATTAAGTACACAAGATTTAAAAAAAAAAAAACTTATCCTTTACATTTACATAAATATGTAAAAAGTGCTCCAGGACTAAAAAGCAATAACTGGATTCATCTGATATCAACAAATGCTATATATAATCAAAATTAAGAGTGTTAATTTATAAACAAAATAACAGTTACAAAATGGATTACAAGAAAGTATTGGATTGTGTAAAGTTATTTTCCTGAAATTGCTTCCTTGGCAGACTGGAGGGTGGATGCAACAGAAGCGGCAGCATTTGTGAGGACACCCCCGCCAGTATTTGAGGCCGGTCGCTGTGGATATGTCTGATGAATAACCTGCACTGGCTTCTGCTCTTGACCTTGCCCTGTTGATGACCGGAAATCGGTAGTGTCCATCTTCTTCTCATTTAGACATTGAGCAATCCAAGTTTCTGTGACCTGATAACAAAATTTAAAACAATCTGGGATTCAAATTTAACCTATATTCGACGAAATCGAGATGGCATGAATCTTCCACGGAAATTTCTCATTATTATGAACCAGGAGATAAAATGAAGAATTGAATTTCTCATATATGTTGAAATTGAAATGTACAGAGCATATAAATACAAACCATGGAATAAAAAAGAACGAAAAAGAAGCGGGAATTACAGCTGGAATTTAACTAACTATCCTAACTAGCTTTGGCGCCAAATGTTTCCATTGGTTCTAATACACGAATTGACATACGAATTGATAGCTTAGCAACAGTTGGGAGCTAAGCAGCTTCTACTGGTTCTGATACTCCCCCTCAAGATGGATTATGAAGATTAATTATAGCCATCTTGGAAAGAAGTGGGAACAACATAGACGCAGGCGGCGGCTTTGTGAATATGTCAGCAAGTTGGTGATTGGTTCTGACCGGCAAAAGCTTGATAAACCCATAAGTGATTTTGTCCCTTACAAAATGACAATCTATCTCTATGTGTTTAGTCCTCTCGTCGAAAATAGGATTGGTGGTGATATGGACGGCTGCTTGGTTATCACAAAAGATCAAAGCTGGAGCCTTTGGACTTGTATGAAAGTCAAGAAGTAGTTGATGTATCTATACAATTTCACTAGCAGTGGAGGCTAATGCACGGTACTCAGCTTCAGCCGACGACCTGGATATCGTACTTTGTTTCTTAGCTGATCAAAAAGCAATTGTTTAATCCAAACGATCTCACTGGTAGTTGAAGCTAATGATCTGTATTCGACTTCAGCTGAGGATCGAGACAATGTACTTTGTTTCTTAGCTTTCCAAGACACCATGGAATCCCCAAGGAAAACACAGAAACCAGTTACAGATTTTCTAGAGTCTAGGCATGATCCCCAATCCGCATCAGCGAAGGCACGCAATTGCAAAGATGAATTAGAAGAGAACAAGAGACCTTGTCCTGGAGTAGCTTTAATGTATTGCAACAGATGATGGACAGTCGTAAAATGAGGCTTTCGAGGTTGAGACACAAATTGGCTGAGCTTATGAACAACAAATGTGATGTCTGGTCTTGAAATGGTTAGGTAGACAAACGTCCAATAAACCTTCTATACAAAGAGCCATCCTCCAATAGCTCCCCCTCAAAGGAGCTCAGTCGAACTTTGGGATCCATTGGCAAATTAGCAGGTTTACAAGCAAGAAACCCGGTGTTTTCAAGTAACTAAAGTGCATAGTGGCGTTGGGATAGGACAATACCTTTATGGGATCTAGCAATCTCCAAACCAAGAAAGTATTTAAGCTTACCAAGATCTTTGAGCTTAAACTGACTCTGCAGGAAGGATTTCAATTCATCAATAACCTGAAAATCCGAACCAATGATGACTATGTCATCAACATACACAAGCAAAGCAACAAAGGCATTTCCAGAACCCTTGGTGAAGAGAGAGTAATCTGATTTAGATTGGTGAAAACCATGTATCAATAAGGAATGAGAGAATTTTGCAAACCATTGTTGTGAAGCTTGTATTAATCCATAAATAGATTTGTGCAGCTTACAGACAAGTCGCTCCCCCTGATTTCTAGAAGTGATTGGAGGATCATAACCTAAAGGGAGGTCAATGTAAATGTCTTCAAAGAGATCCCCATGAAGAAACGCATTGTTAACATCAATTGAATAATGTGTCACTTATTGATGGCTGCCACTGCTAATAAGAGCTTCACAGTTACCAGTTTTGCCACTGGAGAAAAGGTTTCCAAGAAGTCCAACCCCTCTTGTTGAGTATACCCTTAAGCAACCAAATGGGCTTTGTATCGATCATTGCTACCATCTGATTTATATTTAATTTTGTATACCCACTTGCATCCTATAGTATGCTTTCCTTTAGGAAGACTTATGACAGACCAAGTCTTGTTCAGTTCCATGGCGGCTAACTCTGTAGCCATTGCATCTTTCCAGTGAGCATCTTGAATAGCTTGATTATAAAACTGAAGTTCGGTGTTTGAAGAGATATTGAAGAGAAGAGTGTTATGAGAATTAGAAAGCTTTGTATAAGTCAGGTAGTTATTCAAGGGATAGTGAGTATTATCATCAGAAGATAAGATGGGACTTTGCTAGTTCTGAGAGATCGTCTGAGATTGGGATTAGGAGGACTTGAACTTGGAGAGGGATTAAAAGTCACATCAATATCAGCGTCATCATGTACATCAGTAGGAATATTACTATGCATATCAAGATGAACATTAAAGGTGGAAATAGGTAGAACAAGGTTAGGAAAATGATCAATAATGTCAGGAGTTTTTGAAGTGGAATAAAAGAAAAAATTTGTTCGTGAAAAATCACATCTCTGGAAATAAAGATGGACTTGGAAATAATGTCATACAACTTATAACCTTTGATGCCTGGATGATAACCAACGAAGACACAGGCCTTTGCTCTAGGTTGAAATTTTTTACGGTGAGAGGTAAGAGTAGATGCAAAGCATAGACTGCCAAATACTCTAAGGAATTTATAGTCAACTTGAGAGTTATAGAGGAGAGTAAAAGGTGTCTTGTTTTGCAGAATTGGTGAAGGAGATCTATTGATCAGATAGGTGGCTATGAGAACACAGTCGCCTCAGAATGAAATAGGAACCTGTGACTAGAAAAACAAGGCTCTAGCTACATTAAGCAAGTGTTGGTGTTTCCTTTCATCTACTGAGTTTTGCTCATGACGTTTTGGACAAGAGAATTGATGAAGTACACCTTTTGAGTTGAAAAATTCCGTGAATAGTATTTCAGGGGCATTATCAAACCTGAAAACTTTGATGATTTTGTGAAATTATGTTTCAATAAAATTGAAAAACTTGGGAATGATGGTATGAACGTCTGATTTTGTTTCATTAGGTAAACCCAAGTAAACTTTGTACAATTATCGACTAATGTGAAAAAAATATCTGTGACCATCACGTGTTGGTGAACTTTATGGTCCCCAGGTATCACAATGAATAAGGTCTAAGGGATTAGAAGATAAATGATTGTTTGAGATGAACGGTAACCTTCTTTGTTTAGCAAGTGGACAAATATAGGAGGGAGCACTAGCATTTCTGTCACTTCTAAAATGTAATTGTTCCTTTAGAATCTCCAGTCTTTTAAAAGATAAATGCCCAAGTCTATGATGCCAAACATTTGAAGACATATTATTCATTACGGTACAAACATGATTACAAACATTCTTAAATGAGTTACATTCATTTTCCATGATTCTAGATGCAGTATCTATGACATAAAGACCATCAATTCTTTCAGCTCTGCCAATCATCTTCAAGCTGCATAGATCCTGAATATCACAATAATCAGTGAGAAATCTGATGATTGTATTGGAGTTCCGGGTTAAAAAACTAATGGACAACAGGTTGAATTTGAACTGATGACTAAGGTACATATAGTACATCTTCAAGAACCAATTCAGGTGTAAGCTTAACACTTCCAACAAAAAACACAGGGATTCTGATATGGTTAGGTAGTGTAACATAAGCATTATGTACTGCCTTCAGTTTGTGGAAAGATGCATGATTGAAACAGACATAACTGGTTGCTCCTGAGTCCAATACCCAATATCTAGTAGAACTGCATATTTGATTATTGGAAATGGAAAAACATGTACCTGTTACATGACCAGTATTAACTTCTTCTTCCTCTACCTTAGCAGCCGTCAGGTGTGTACTCAGCATATTCATTAAATGCTGGTATTGATCAAGATTCAATGTTTGCATAAAGTTCCCAACATTTTCAATAATTGTATCTGAAACAGTGCAGCAATTTGGTTAGCCACAACATTATTTTGTTGAACTTTATAACGTGATGGATAACTTGGACCAGGTCCAGCCTTTTGTCTTATCTTGTATCCAGGTGGATACCCATGGAGTTTATAGCATTTATCGACGGCATGACTACACCTCCACAATAGGTGCAAATAGGCTTATCCCTCTTCTGATTTTGATTCCTATTATAAGGTTGCCCTATGGTTGCTCTTTTTGCATCGTTTTTGACATAAAAGGCCAATGAATCAGAGGTTCCAACATTCACTTTACCACCCTTTGATGCCCTTCTTGTAGAATAAGGGAAAACTCCTTATTAATTGAAGGAATTTGATCCATAAGCAACAATTGCCCTCTAACTTGAGCATAGGAGTCATTTAAACCCATTAGGGAAGACATAACATACTCCATGTGATAGTGTTCTGCTAGTTTTTTATTTCCATCACAACTACATTTATCACATGAACATGAAGGTCTATAGTTGCTAAGTTCCTCCCAAATAGCCTTTAATTTCGTGAAATAAGCACTAATAGATAGTTGTCCTTGCGTATGATTCATTAGCTCGCGCCTCAATTGAAAAATTCGAGGACAATTTCTTTGTTGAAATATCTCCTTAAGATCAGTCCAGATTTCATGAGCAGATTCAGAATAAATGATGGTGGCTGAAATATCCTTCGATACAGAATTAAGGATCCACGAAATAACCATATTGTTATTTTGTATCCAAGAGTTGTGAAGATCTGAATTACCAGGTCGATTGATTGATCCATCAATAAGACCTAGCTTATTCTTCATCGATAATGCTATGGTCATAGTGCGACTCCATGAAGTGTAATTCTCACCTGTTAATTGCTGCGAAACAAGGACAAGGCCTGGTGTCAAGGACCGCAGCTTCATCTAAGCCCCTTGACTCACACATTGTAAATATTTTAATTCATTTGTAAAATAGTTGGTAATTAGAAAATTTTAGTATGATTCCTCGGCAAAATGATGTCTACTGCCGTCACTTA
>CAIGRP010100886.1:0-45598 GCA_903798385.1 Fraxinus cuspidata | reverse complement strand
CAATAAAATATGGCACAGGAATTAGGAGATTTTATTTCACCATAAATAATGAAGAATGAGAAATATTACAATGATCCTAAAAGTTAGTAATCACTTTTCTCACATCTATTCTTACATCATAAAATTGTAGAGAAGAGCCAAGTATATACAGGCAACTATATAGGGCGACGTCCAAATCCCAATAGATAAGTTGTAGCTAAAGTAGAACGCCAAAAATGTGTTAAAATGTGAAAAGTGTCTTGGCCGGATAACCCTGTTGCTCAAGTGATAAGCTAGCGATAGGTCCGTCGTTGGAGCGCTGGCTAGCGGTAGGCTAGCGAAAATGCATCGACTTTGTTTTTTTGATCCACCTCCTCAAGTCCATACAAATTTCAACTTCCAATAGGGCTTCCAAATATAATTTAACTTAAATAAGACTACAATAAGCATTCCAAACGGAACTTCTCTTGTCGTACACTTCAATTAGAATTCTTCAATTACTTCAATAAGGAATTCGGATCATACCCAAATTCTAAAACTCTTAAATATTATCTTTACCATGCCTTTTACATGCAACAATTTCACTTTTCGTTCAAAAAAACTTATATGCTATCCATTTTAACAAATAGTGAAACTCAAACTCAAGTTTTTTTATGAAGTGATATAACTACATTAATAATATTGGTTAAGATATTTGTCGCGTGACAAAAACGTGAATAGTATTAAAATGTTCTTGTTCATAACACATGAATAGGAACTGGTGTTGCTAGAATTTCATTCGGACGAACCTGAGAATTTAAAATTTGCCAAATAATGGGTGAAATATTATTTATAAAAAAATGTTTGTAGGGTTTACAAATTCATGACATGTTTTTAAAAAGTCAAAACGAATTCTAATCAAATCGAAATTCAAATTTGGTAGACAAATCTGAATAAAACTAAAAAATTGCCAAAATTATGAAAAATGCTAAAACTGGCCCCTAAACGAACCGAAATTTTAACACTATTGACCGTCATCGGACAAATTTTGCAAAATCGAAAAGCGCTTTCAAATTGTATTCGCTCATGAAAATTTGACACTTGAACTTAAAGTTACGTGCATTTTCGTAGATTCCTTCTTATTTCTTCTCTTTTTTAATTGATTTATGATTTTCTGTTTTCCCTCTTCCGCATCAATATTAGTGAAGAATAGAGCCGAATTCATTTCAATTTTGTGGTCAAGACTGAAGAGGAATAAAAATTAAATTGGCTTAAGCATAAAAAAGTAAGTTTGTTGTGGTAAATAAAGTGAAGAGAAGTCCCATTCCCCGTGATATAACTAGTATACTGCTTGCTTTACAACTTGTACTTTTACATCAAAATTTAATAAACGACCCTACATCGGCACAGCCACACGATAATTGCTTGCAATCATTTTTGTGTACAGTGTTCTTAGCAATATTATTGACAACGTGTTACGTGACATGTCGTTATTGGACAATTTAAAAAATGATTTATCTTTCTAATCAATACTTTTTTTTACATCTACAACAATGTTATAATATTGTAAACAATGTTGTCAAAAAATATTGTATAAATAGATTTATTCAATTATTTAACTGAAAATGTCACTTGTACACTTTTTTATTGACTTGATTGTTGACATTGCAAGTATTGATTGGATAAAAATACTGTGAAAAATTTAAACTGTCCAATGAAGAATAATCATACGGTAAAGTGTAAAAAATAATGTAAATGATGATGTACATCTATAAAATAGTTGTCACTTATGTGTCATCAAACCTTTTACTTGGCTAAAACCTCATCCACGTATCACTCCCACATTTATCAGCAACCAGATTTCCCTGCCCCTCACTCTCTCTCCTGACTCGGATAGATATACAAACTGTTATTCGCATTGCACACACCACTAGTTAAAATATTTTTGAGGTATGAAAATAGGACTAGGACAAGATGGTGGAGGAGTAGCCAGGGCCAAGCGTTCTCTGGCAGGGTGGAATGTGGCGGCGAAGCATTGTGACTACTGCAAATCTGCGGTGGCACTTCTATTTTGTAGGAGGGACTCGGCTTTTATGTGCACGGCATGATGTGAATAGCAAATCCTTGGCTTTATCTTCCGCATCGAGGCACGAACGTGTGTGGATGTGCGAGGTGTGCGAACAAGCACCGGCTAGTGTCACGTGCAAGGCGGATGCTGCTGCCCTCTGCTTCACCTGCGATTGTAACATCCATTCCGCGAACCCCCTTGCCAGCCGCCACTTGCGGGTCCCAGTCATGCCTTTTTACGACGATGCTGAGTCCTTGGTTAAGTCCACTGCCGCATCCCTCTTGGTGCCTGACTTGACTAGTAACATCTTGTACACAACCTCGAATGTTCAACATGACAAAAAAAAAATTCAACGCACAGGACAGTTTTGTTACTGGTCGTTGGATTTCTCAAAACCCAATTACTACATCGAGACTTGGTACGGATACAACGGACATGAAATCCATGGACTTCTTGTTTTCCGATGATCAAATACTGGACTTCGACTATCCAATTTCATCGCAACAACCTGACAGTGTTGTTCCAGTACAGACCATGGAATCTCCTGTCCCAACAAAATTGACTGGTCATTCATCAGAAAATCGATTCGAAATTGATTTCACGAGATCCAACATTAGTTCTTACAACAACATCTACACTACCCCATCTTTTAGCCAAAGTGTAAATACCTTCTTTTTTCTTCACATATAAATATTACGTACACAATTTTCTAAATTTTTCGCAAAATTTCAGGTTTCATCATCTTCAATGGATGTTGGGATTGTGCCCGAAGGGAGCTCTCTTTCAGAATCATCGTACCCTTTCAGCGTTGATCTGAGTGGAAATCAAGGTTCCCAGATTGTTGGATTGAACAGGGAAGCAAGAGTTTTGAGGTACAGAGAGGAGAAAGAACAGAAAATTTGAGAAAACAATACGATATGCATCCCGAAAGGCCTATGCGGAAACAAGGCCAAGAATCAAAGGCCGTTTTGCGAAAAGAACAGAGGCAGTTGAATCTGATAGTGATCAAGTTTTCATCACTGATGAAAGATACCATATAGTTCCCTCATTCTGATTGCAAAGATGGATCAAAACTCCAAATGTATATTAATTTTCTTATATTTTTCAATGTAACGATAGCTGAATTTCTTGTCTGTGAAATAATTAATCGACGCAGATATTAGTAAAAATCTTTGTTCCTCTCAGCAGAAAGTGAAATTGCAGGGTGTATCATCAATTTCTGCAATCTGAAAAGCCTGTCTGGCTGCGTTTTGTTGAAAGGCTTTTGCGCAAGTTTGTGACTTTATTTTAATTTTTTACGTTTGATCCTCGTTTTTACTTTATTCGGAGTGATTATGGTTTGTGGATCGATTATTTGTGCAGTAGATTTGTTCATAAGTAAACTTAGAATATTTGGAATCGTGGTTCATCTTCCTTTACATCTTGGTGAATCTTAATTCAAATTTCGATTCAATAAGAAGATCTGAATCCACATTTTACCTCTCGTGAATGTAACATTTTATGTAGACTTAATCATTGGCTTCCCACTCCACGCCCTACCCCTCCACCTAAACCCGACCAAATTAACCAACCGCCACTGCCCCTGCCGCCATCGCCGTCTGCCGCCTGCCATAGCCAACCAAAATATAAGCTCTGCCAAACATTTGAGAAACCTCAACCTCTCACATACCCAAGTCCTCTTCCTCAGTGTCGAAACTGAGAGGATCCAAATTTCAGGAGCAAATTTTCACATTGAAAATGCATGAAAAACTTATTCTGAAGCCACCAGCTTGGCTCCTTCTTTCCCAATTTCTGAATCTGCAAAAGATGGTAGTCCGAAATTCAAGCTCACTTTTTTCCCATTATTGCTTCACCTTCATCATTTCTATCACTCACTACCGGTACAAATTCAAGCTCATTTTTTGCTAAATAGCCCGCAAATCCTCGAATATATAACTAGCCGGAGAAAAGGAAACGGCAAAAATGCACAAAGGGAATTTTGTGTGATTTTGCAAAAATGCACCATGGTTTCCAGATCCAGTTACTCTTAATGTGGTTTTGTTGTCTCAAGAAGATGATCTTAATGGGTTCTACAAAATGTTTGTGGAGTCGAGGATTAATGGCGTAAAACATGAGAACAAATGTATGGTCTGAACAACTTGGAATAGAGTCATACATTGTTCGGGTGTGGTAAACAGCCGGAGATTGTGTACAGATCATTGGGGGACATTTTTCGTTTCTGTGTATTCTTCAATTTTTTTCATGGAGGTTGTTGCAGTTGGTTTTGGATGGTGCCGGCGCTGTGTGGCGATGGGGGTGGGAAAGGGGGTACTACGGGGTTGGTGAGGGAGAGAAAAAAGACATAGAGAGAGCCTTTTATTTATTCTACTTTTTTATTATTATTATTTATCATATATTAAAATGGTGAAATTAGTAATTGGCCTTTTTAAAAATTGGTAAGTTTACTATTATGATTCCATCTATTTGGACTTTACATGCGAGAGTTTTTAAAAAATTTGGTACTGTGATTGTTAAAAAATAAAGGTTTGAGTCAAGTCTGCATAAAAGTGAAAATGTCGGTATTGCTGGTGCAATTTTCCCTTAAGATTATATAAGGGTACACGGTATTGTTTGGCAAAAAATAATTTATCGGAGTTCTATTTAACGGTTTTTCTTTCTTTTTCATTTTATTATGTTGTTTTGTATATGAAAACGAAACAAGGGGATAAATATGAACCCCCAACAAGATAATATGTGTTATGTATGCTAAAAGTATGATTACTTTTTCGACACGATCAGATATTCTTATCAAATTTTTCCTTTAGCTATTGGGGACATAGCACCTTTTGAGCACTAATTTTTTTATAAAAATGCATTTTGGAATAATATTTTGATTGAGAATGTATAGTTAAAAAATAAAGAAAACTTTTGTGTGTGCGTAAAATATTATTTTATTGAAAATGTATGGTTGAACAAGATAAAGAAAAATGTATTTTGAAAATAATGGGCACCAAACAATTGATAAAACTTAACTTTTGTGTTCTTAGAGTTGCTTTTATTTCATAATTTCGTCCAATAGATTTGGTATTCAAAATTACATACTAGAAACTGCTTGTCGCGAACCCTTTTGAGTCTCTATTTGGTTCAACAACAAAAGTCATCTAAAATATACGTCAAAATCAACAATTAATATATAATATATTAAATATCACATCAAGATAATTATTTTTTATATGATTATAACCCTAATACAATTCAATTATTTAATTGATACCTTATTTTCTATTTTTCAATATGTATTTAATTTGTGAACTATAATAAATATTACAAAATCTTGTTCATGCATGTATTTCCTATTATTAATTCTCAATTAATTAACATTCATATTCATTTAATTAATATTAATTAAAATTTCACATTCACATTCACGTCCATGTCCTTATTATTAATTCTCAATTAATTACCATTCACATTTATTTCATTAATATTAATTAGAATTTAAAAAGAAGGAAAAGTTATTGATGTGATTTAAAATATTATTTTATTAAAGAATGTGTGTTATAAATGAAAAGAAAAATAAGAATGAAAAAAATAATGTGTGCCAAACAGGGGCTTAATATTAATTTGAATTTCATATTCATGTCCATGGCCCTGGTATTAATTCACAATTAACATTCACATTCATTTAATTAATATTAACTAGAATTTTGCATTAAAAAATACAGTTTATTATTCTCGTCCATGTATGTCACTTAACTTAAAATTAAATTATTCAGTTAGTATAAATGATTTAACAATCGTTGTCATGTATATATTCCTTAGTATTAATTCTAAATTAATTAGCATCCACATTAATTAATGTATTGTATTTTCAATTCATTTTCAATTATACATTTACTTGTAATTTTAATACTCACATTCAAGTATGTATTTTACTATTTACGTGGATGTATAATAATTAATATTTGTTTTCAAGAGCTTGCATTTTATTTTTCGTATTTAAATAAAAAAAAAAGTAAATGAAGGTCAAATATTACTTTCACGTTTCAGAATAACGTGTGTTGCAAGTACAATTCTAACTAATTCTAATAATATATTTCATGGAACATGTTAGGGTTGGACAAAACTCTCAAACCAAACTGACTGAACCGGAACTAAACTGAACTGGACCGAATTAAGTAGTTCTTCTTAAGTTAAATACTCGAACGGTATTTGAATCGAGAACTGACGGGTTTGGTTCAGTTCTCGGTTCTAGAAGAAGAATCGAATAATCCTAATTTTTTTAATTTTAAATAAGTCAAATTATTTTTTAAAATAAATTTGCTAACTAATTAATTCAGCCCAAACCCAAAAAATGATTTTTTTTTTCTATTTCTAATTTCTAGTCCAAGTCCAATTAATTAAGTTAACCTAATTTTACTCAAATATCTTATTCTATCGTAGTACCATTTCTGTTCAAGTAAATAGAATTGGAAGCCTCTCTTTATCATTGTGAGTTCGCTATCTTTCTTTTCTTATGATTTTAACTATCAAATCTATGGAGAACTCAAGAGAAACAAAAAAAATATCGTGGGATTGGACTACATTATTTTGTAAGAATTAAAATTGAACATATCATTAGTTGAATTAATGTAGTGTTGTTGTAAATATCATAAAATTTAATTATTGTATGGAACTCGAGAACCGAATGGAACCGAATCGAACTGATCTAAACGGAACCGAACTTGAACGGTTGCATAATTAAATTTGGACCCGACGGTTCTACTTGCTAAATACTCGAAAATTCTGGTTTGGTTTAGTTCTCTTCCAAATTGAACCGAATCGGATCATGTCCAATCATAGAACCTATAACTTTTTAATCATATATTTCATCAATTTTTATTAAAATTTATTAAAATTTTGATTTTTATCTAAACCGAACAGGGCTAACTATGATTCACTTTGCTTTACACCTTTTTACAAAACACATAATAATTTTTGAGGAGTTAAAATTAATGTTAGCTTTGTTTTGTTAGTGACGTTTAGATGAGAAAATGTGATAACGACAATACTTTTCATCATTAGAATACGGAGAAGATGGATTTATTATTGATTCCATTAATTAGTTAATTATTGTTGGGGCATCTTAGTCTTTATTTAGTCATAGGTTTTTCCCGTAGGACCTATAGTTATTTTTTGGTTATTTATTGAATAAAATTATAAAATTAGGAAGTTTACAATTTTTTAACATCCAAATATCAATATTATTCGTAATCAATAACTTTATAGATTAAGAGTAGTTATTCAGTATTCATACGTGGATCAATGAATAATTGAATCCTAAATAGGTACCCTTTATGAATCAACATATTTTTAAGCTTGTTCTTGCATTCATCATATTTATTGGTTTCACATGCCTTAAAATGTAGGGGAATCGCTTTCGCATGAGTCGAAGTATTTAAGCTCATTCTTGTATTCGTCATATTTTTCACTTATGCATACTTCAAAATGTAGGGGAATTGTGTGTAATGCACAGTTAAGAGATGCGATGGCAGAGGGATAGTGGTCGATTGCCTTATAACAATTTCAATTTTTTTTAATATATTCGTAATAAATATATATTTTAACTCCTCAAAATTCTTTCACCCCAACGTGAGAAGTTTGGCTCCGCCACTTAAGAGAAGTAATTTTCTCTCTTTATATTATATTTAAAAGCTAAAAATTATTTGTAATTAAGTTTACTTATAGTTAAATATGTGAATTTTAAAACATGCATTTTTTATTGAACAATATTGAAAATAAATAAGTCAATTTACTGAATATAAATATTAACTGTCAAAATAAATAAATATTTATTTATATGTTAAAAATAAGTCAGCCCACTTTTAAGCTTGGCGACCATCTCACAACTAAAACAACCAATTTTTGTGAATGATTTTGTTACTTGTACATCATGATTGTACATAAAGATACATAATATGATGCGAAGAAAAAAGATTAGATGAAAAAAATTAATTGTTTTAAATTGGTAAATAATAGAGTGTCATGTAGCATTATGTTTTTCCTGATATACTTGTAGTAAGATCCGTATGTGAAATACATTAAATTATATGAACGTGAAAATTTTAAGGCAAAAATTGGGTCAAATAATTCTTAAAAAAAATATTTTAAATATATTACTTTCTTACATTTTTGTTCTTTTGGCATATTTTTTAATGTCACCATTACTCCAATTCAACATATTTTTTTCAGTTAAAAATTTTTAATTTTTAAAAATGTAAATAAATTATTTTTACATTTTAGATTCAATGATGATAGTGGATTTATGTTAATGAACTCTTGAAACATAAATAAAAGATTTAAAAAAAAAATTGTAACAATACAATTATTTTTTGTTTTACCGTATTAATCCAAAGAAAAAATTAACGTCAAAATAAAATTTATAATATTTTTATTTGAACAAAAAATATAGCAGGATATTAAAAGAAAAAAGTCTAATTTAAATGGATAGCTAAGAGCATTTCCAAAGCTAACGGGAATTGCTTTAAAAAAAAAAAAAAACACCTCTTTCCCTGAGTCTATAGCTTTATCTATTAAAGATTTACTTTGCCTTGTGCCCAGCTACACCAAAATTATTATCCCACTTTGACAAATTAATTATTATTTGAGCTCTACTACATGGACATGGGCTACGTTGCCCTGTTCGACAGACCCCTTGCCAATAGGGGGCATCACGTGTGTCCCCTAGACGGACAATGCTTACGTGGCCTTGACCGTTTAAAAAAACCTTTATTATTTTTATTTTAGACCGTGTGTTGTTTTAATGCAAAATTTATTCAATAGTCAACTATATTTTTTATAAAATTAATAAAGAGGGACGTATGAGATTTAACTATCCTAGTTCTCGTTCAGAGGCTAAATTTCCTTCAAAGGGAAGACTAAAACAACATCAGGGAGCTCTTCCAAAAACAATAAATGGAAGCTGGGGACGAGTCTTAGATGCGGGCATATGGGGTGACTTGATAGAGAGCATACAAAATTCTTTTTGGCACAAAAGTGTGCAGTTCTTCCCCTTTATCAAGTCGAAAAGCACAGGCGAGAGCCGCATGCAAGGAAATTTGAACGTTTTGTTTTCTCAATTCCAATAAAATGCAATAAGATGAAGATGAGTTGGCAATCAAAAGATATATGGATAGAACTTTTAACGAGGTCTCGAAATCTAAGTAATTTATTTTGGGCCCTTAGAGAATCCTGGGTACAAGATCGAAAAGAATACATCAGATGGATGATCGGACATTGAGAAGGAAGGATGCTTTCAGATGTGAAAGGGCATGTACATATACAATCTGTGATCCATGGTTCTTCGATCGAGAAACCATATCCAAGCTTCGTGGCTAGTATGTGCTTTTTGGACTTTTTTCATTTTCCGTCATTTCTCTGTCTAGTAAAGAAAAACAGTCGACTTTCAATTCCATAATTAAAGATCGGTTCTATTTGTACCCTTGAGCTATTTTTACGTCGAAGAATGTTCATTAATATCTAATACAATATAGGGATGTCAATTTGACTCGTCAGCTTGAGCAGTCTATGCCTCGATCCTGAAAAATCCTAAGCCAACCCTTTCAACTCGGGCTAAGCCTCATTTTTTAGGAATTGGCATGAGCTCGAGCCGGCTCGTTACGAGCCACACAATCATGGGCCATTTTGGCCCATGTTAACTGCCTGCATTAAACGTTGGCAGTCAACACAAAAGGCAATTATAACATCATTTTAACAGGCAGCTACAGTTGCCCAGCACAACAACCAGAAACAGCCAATGTAGATGCCTCAATCTGGAAGAAAAAATATATATTAGAGGTAGCTACAGCAAACTGAAATCGAAAAAAAATGAAAAATAAAAAATATTGGCCCGACTCAGCTTGATGCTCGGGCCTAGATTTTTTGGCCTAGCTTTTGCTCTACTTGAGTAAAAAAAGTTCGGGCCATGTTTTACTCCATGTCTGAGCCACGAGTTTTGACTCGTGAGTCGGCTCTGCTCGACTCACTTATATCCCCAATACAATGTGGTGGAAAAGTCACATTTACAGAAAAAAGAAAAAGAAAGAATAAAACGAAAATATAATTAATTTAGATTTTGTTTTTTTGACGTAGGAACCCGCAGCCGCTACTCGTGAGTACGCTCTGAGTAAACCTCGCTCCATGTGCAGTAGCCCGCAAACCACACAGAAAAGATAAACCGTACTAAGCAAACCCTGTGCGACGGGCTCGACCAAGGAAGTGTTGACAGCGGATTCGAACTCGTGACTTTCGATCTTCACATTCACCTGCTTCACCAACTCGACCATCCCCGAAGGGTATTAATTTAGATTTTTGTTGATAAGTGAAAGGAGGAAGCAATGATTATTTGTAGTGGGGTCCTTATTAGTTATTACTAGTCCTTACCTCGTGAAGTTCACGTGTACCCGGCCCAAACTCTTGCACAAGTGGGACCCTTTGTTCGGCACTACTCTCTGGTGGTCCAGCCCACTCAACTTCCAATTCCAACGCTCTCTCTGTCCACTTGCACATTGTCATTACATTTTGTCCATTTGATAGATTATAAATTAATTTCCTTTTAAGTAATTCCCATGTTTATTTACAATATTAAAGTTCGATACCCTATTTTTCAACTAACTTTTTTTTATATTTTTTCAATTGAGATTAAAATTTGAAAACTTTCCAAGGTTTCACTCAACTTTTATAAGCTCCTATTCGGTGGATGCTAAAATCAAATTTTTAGAAAATTTTGATAAAAATTGATGAAATGTATGATTAAAAAGTTTTAAATTCTATGAAATATGTGGTTAAAATTAATTGTTTATTTTGATTTAAATTTTAATTTCTATCAAAGAGGAGCTAAATGTTTTTCAGTTCCCATTAAACATTGAAATTTTTTCGAATTGTTACCGAAATTACAAGGATTTATTTCATCAGTCACTCACCATTTTAAAAAAAAAAATACTCTAGTCACGATTTTCATTATGGGGCATATAATAACATTGATAGCATGCCACATGTGAAAATTTTGTCTCCCATGTCAAATGTAAGTTAACTTTCAAAATAGCGAAAGACATCGTTATAACATTTTAGTAAATTCAGTAAAAACTCGAAAAACTTTTAAAATTCAAATTGCAACTAAATAATTATTTGAAAAATTGAGTAAAAATTCAATATTTTTTTTTCTTACAATGCCAATTGAAAGTTCATTAGCAATTGAAATATTTAACCCACATTATTCACTTTATATCAACTGTTATCTTAGACTGAATGAATATTCATTCTAGAGGTAGATTTTGATTTTTCATATTGTTGTTTCTTATTTATCTAGACTACTCTTTTTGAAAATGTGAAATGGACTAGATCGGATGGTAACTAGCTAAATGTCAAATTTAGACTTTCGGAGATTATACTTCCAATTGATTAACATTTCAAACTTTGTCGCAGTACGTTGGTCAAATTACTCTATCTTACTTGTATTCTTCTATATCGTTTTATTTGTATTATTCATCATTTTAGTCTACCAACCTTTCATTTAATCGTGAATTTTGGCGTTGTTCTCTACTTCCACGAGGAATTTGGTAACTTTGCTAGTGGCCGCAACTATCTTGTTATTGTTGCATGCAATATTAGATTTCGATAGAGAGATTCTCACAAAAATATTTACTGAAAATGTATGATATATTATTAATTTCCACATAAACTAAGATCAAGAAAATTCATAATACTTTTATATTTCTCAACTTAAAGAAACAAAAAAGTTACAAAAAATCATAAAAAGAAAAAAAATCTATAATAACTAGCAATCAAATTATTTTTAAATCACAAAATCCAAGGAAGCACAACCTTCTACTCCTACCAAATTCAGGCAGTCAAAAATTAATACAAACAATCTAAAATTATTAATTCATGTTTATTAAATATCCTCCAAAGCTAGATCCGATGGGAGTTGGTATCCATATATCATAGAGTAATCATCCATCTCATCACTCGTAAAATTTGGTATTCTTCGACTTCGTACTAGCTCCGAATCTTGGCCATAAGTTAATAATTGAATCACCTGAAATTAATACACATTAAAAACATATTTTAACGAATATGAGTAAAACATACTCTATCTAGCTTATAAGTATTTCCAGTGAATTTTTTCAAATTGAAGTCCAAAATTTCAAAATATTAAGCCACTGTTTAGTGGGGATTAAAATCAGATTTTTAATAAATTTTGATAAAATATATTGTTAAAAATTATGTATTTATTGACTTTGACTTATATTAATCCCTACCAAACATAGGCTAACTTTTACTATGATGCTCATAATTTTTTGCATAATAGGTTGATCTTATTGGACCACCTTGCTTAAAAAATGAAATTATTTGACGAATTTATAAAACAATTTATAGAGGAATAAATAATGGGTCTCGTTATTAATAAATGAGTAGTAATTATGAATATATGATTGAAATTAATATTTGACTTTAATTAAATTTATAAATTAGTTCATTATTTGTGTCGGAACGAAGGCCTAAATTAAGATAAAAAAATTGTTATGAAACCAAACCTCCGTCATAGATGGCCTCCATATGGATGATTGTCGTACACAATATGAAGCAGTGAGTACAACTCTATGCAATTGATCCATGTCATATTCACCTTCCAATTTTGGATCTGCCAATTGAGTTAAATTCCCAGATTCCATAATGGGTCTCGCCTGGTCACATTTAAGGTTTGGTGTTACTATTGGAAAATTAAAAAAAATAACTAAAACGAAGTTAAAATTTGATCGTTCAACGTTGATATTAAGGGTTGATTTTTACCCATAAAAGCAGGCTTTGTTCTGAGTCGACCGGCTTCCGCCCAGTTACGATCTCCAAAAGAAGCACCCCAAATGCAAAAACATCTATTTTCTCATCCACAATTCCATGCATAAAATACTCTGGAGCTAAGTACCCGAATGTGCCCTCAATTGGAACAACAGCATGGTGAGTCCACTTATTGGGCAACCATTTTGCAAGCCCAAAATCAGATATCTGTAAAGGATTAAATTCAAACTTTCACAAAATAAAAAATAAAAAATAATTGAAAAATATTTCGATCTTTAACCTGTGGTTCGTAATCTGGAGCTAGAAGAACGTTAGAGGCTTTAATATCACGATGTATTATTCGATGTTTGCAACATTTGTGAAGATAATGCAGCCCCCTAGCGACTCCAAGTGCAATTCTGAATCGACTAGGCCAGTCAAGTGAGTTGCATGATTGACCTGTCACGACAAATTAATTGTAAGTTTTCATCTAGACGTGTTTGGTCGTTCTTATAAGCAGTGGGTTAAGTTAACGTACCATGTAATGCCGATGACAGAGTGCCATTGGGATAGAATTTGAAAATGAGATAAAGGCCATTTTCAATGCAGCAACCAACTAATTGTGCAGTATTAGGATGGTTGATATGTCCAATTATGCCCAATTCCATAAGAAACTCTTTTTCCTTGTTTGCATTTGAATTATCTTTGGTTAAACGCTTCACTGCTATGCTGCATCCACTATCAAGTTCCCCTTTATAAACCTCTGAATATCCTCCTTGTCCTACCATGTTTTCTGCACCAAAATTCTCTGCTCAATTTTACTTGACTCGTAAGGTGACAAAAAAAAAAAACACATCCGTAGTGCAGAATTTGAACCCCCTCAATTTTCATTTTGTCAACAACTTCTCGGACAAATTAGAAGCAGCTGTCTTTTTTGGTGTTTGAATTACCGGAAATGCCCCCCTCAAAAAAATTAATGAAATGCTAGAGGGGCACATAGGTCATTTTGTTATCTACTTTAATTGCTGGGTAATCAATCAACTGTAACAGTCAATATATGTGGCTGGTATGGGACCCATTTACACTGAGTGTTGCATTGTATAACGGTTAAAAAATGGCTAAAAATAGGCCCGACATGGGCTAAATAGAGAGATGTTTGTAGGATAAGTTGTGACATATTTTGCGTAATTCTTCTTAAAAACATTAGATATTGTTTTTTTTTTTGTGTTTCTGATTTCTGTTTTGTGTTTGAATTTTGAATTCATTTTGAATTTTTTATTTTGAATGTGCATTTTAAGATTGTTGAAAATGTGTTCTTTTTGACATTTTGAAAATACCAAAAACGCGTTTTCAAAATTTTGACTTCATTATAACCGAAAACACTCAAAACGAAAAATTTTGTCGTTTTCTGCTTCCTTTATAAATTTTTAATTTGTTTTCAAAAAGGCGTTTTTGAAAATAGAAAAGAGAACGCGTTTTTGCTATTTTGAAAAATCGAAAATAGAAAACGATTAGAAAATGATAAAAAGAACATGCTTTAGGTTCTTGGTAAACAAGTTAGACTAGAAAGGTATAGACCTAAATTAACACGGCCCACTGTAGTTGTTAACTACCTAGCTACTTTAGATTCACGGGTGGACTTTTGTTTAAGGGGATTGGCCACCCAAAATACGTGTCATTTTTTTTTTCTTCATAAATCTGGCCCAAAAGAAATAACATCATTCTCAATCTAGATTTTCTAGTAAATTTATCGAGAACACGGCTTTGTTTGGGTTGTTATATATCAAAATATAATAGAAAATAGGAGAAGATATAATTGCATTTTACCTGCATGGAAATTGTTTGTGGCTTTCGCAATCTGTTGATAGCTAAAGCACCTTAACAAAGATTGCTGCTTTCCTTTGAGGCTGCTACCATTTCGATTTCCTCCACTCCAATCGATAGGTGAACGAAAGAAATACGATATTTGCTTCAGCATCCTCATCGGTTTCCCGATTTGTGGTTTCCTTTTCAATTCAAAAGAACCCGGCGAAGAATAATTATTTGTAATGCATGATTCTGCTAAGCTTGAACAATCTTCATCAGTGCTCTGTGATTCTCCTTCACAGAGCACTGTTGTTGGAGATGGATTTTCGCACTTTCGTTTTGAATAAATCTCATTTTTATCTGAGGAAAATGAGTTTTCTATCTTTTCTGCACTCCAGGTGTTTAATTCTTGATCAAATTCTGTTACAAAACCGAAATCAAAAGCCCCATTTAAGTTTTCTTTTTATATAAATATGAAAAATTTGCGCTTGTTTGGTTCACAATATTGGACGGTAATGCTAACCTTGAGTACGTCTGGATTTGGAATGAAAATATTGTTTCTGGCATTTAGTTGGGTCGAGCAAGATTAAAGAACAACCTTCAGGAACATGCTGGAAGCAGTACTTTGAAATGGTACGAGGAGGTCTAATTGCAAACAGAGAAAATGAAATTCTTGAAATTTTCTTCTTGAAGATTTTTGTGAATATTGATGATGTCCCTGACCTGTTTGATTGGTTCTTTTTCCCACCAATGAGAAGATAATCTGCTGCAATGCTTTTTGTTTCTTCAATAAGACCTCTACCAGCACTAGAATTGAATCCAACTCTAGCCTCCAAATTAACCTGAAAATGGAGAATTTTTTGGTTTTTTTTAATTATAATTCTAAATGCTTTCCAAACTAGAGTTTACTAAGAATTCTTGCCTCTTTAGACAGACAAGTCATAAAAAGCTCTCCCATGATGGATATGACATATGATTTCGCCATTCGAATTTGTTTTTGATATTTTCTTGCCGACTGCTCTTTGTTATTTATCTCTTTTCTTCGAACCGAAGAATTTTTGTTGGCCTTAGGCACTGTTTCATCACACATATACGAAAGAAGAAAATGTGAAAATATTTCATTAGACTATCATTTACATTTTCAAACAACTAAGATAAATAAGTTGCGTATCAAAATAATTCAACTAACCGACAACATGTAAGGCGATAACTGTGTCGCCCGGTCGAGCTAGAACTCCAATAGCCCAAGAGAGAAGGGCTTTACTTTGATCAGAATCTAGTGATATCCCAATAAGAATTTTAGCTGGTGAAGAAGGAACCATGTCTAGACTCAACTTGTCTTGCCTTGGGAAAAATAGATATTTGTACTTCACAATCTTCTTGTTTTATCCACAATGGAAGGACAGGTACCCTACAATATATACATGCGTACAAGACAAAGTAATCTCAG
The DNA here is from genome assembly GCA_903798385.1 of Fraxinus cuspidata. NCBI lineage: Eukaryota > Viridiplantae > Streptophyta > Magnoliopsida > Lamiales > Oleaceae > Fraxinus > Fraxinus cuspidata. Next base: position 29,522 of record CAIGRP010100886.1, on the reverse strand, counting down.
ACCCTATGAAATTTCCTTATTCAACAAGCATAAAATAGCTTTTAACTGTGTCAAGTGAACTACTTATTAATTAGTGTGCAGTGTGCTTTTGGGCTACAATTAAGTGTTTTATGGTTGGGTGCTTTGGGAGATAAGCAAAGGTGGTGGCATATATTTGATTTATCTTGTTACATAAGCTAGGACCAGAATTCTCTCATTCTGACTTGCTACAAAAAAAGTGTTTCTTGGTTGAGTTTGGCGGGGAGGCATTATGTGCCCACTCAAAAGCGTACCTTACTTTATCTTAAACAAAACTTTGAGAGGACACGATTCATCTATATTTTATCATTTTCTTAGCTAACCAGTGTCTCTCTTCGGCCAAATCTCCAAATGAAGTCAAGGGGCCAAGGACACTAGCCTGCATTGAGAAGGGGCCAGACTGTGCCGCCAAAGTTCACAGCGCGATGTTTACAATTGAATGCATTACTTTATTATGCACATCGGGTCTAAAAGGCACAATACGAGCACAATGGAGTTCAATGTCAAGCATCCGAGAATAAAACTTTGAAAGAACACTATCCACCCTGTAAGATTGGAACATAATTTATTTTGAAAATAGAGGAATCATAAAAATCATCATGTTTGCAAACTTGGAAGTCTGTCCTAAAGCGAGCAGCATTCGATTACATGTAACAATAGCAATCACTAACATAGTTACAAGGTTTTGATTATACTTCAATAATATGGCAATGGCAGTTCCAAACTGCAGAGCACAAACTAAACAATTCATTTAGCAATCAAGTCACACAATAATGTTTTTAATTTTTTATGGAAGGTGTTTGGGGATGATTTTTTTTTTTTGGTTTCTTGCTCACATGAAAGGAAACCTCAATTTTAACTGCATGCATATTAATATTTGACATTCTCATTAGCAGAACACGAAAGGGAGACAAATTCCATCAAAAAGGGCTAAATCATAATAACACAAAGATCCTAAAGCAAAAAAGAAAGATTAAAACATTCATCTGGCACTGCTTTTAGCATCAATGTATATGTCAAAACATAACTATAACTAAAGCCTTATACATTTTTGCTCATTCTTCTGTCGCCATAACGTTCGTAAGGGTCGTGCATCTTCGGGGAATCCAACGCACCAAATACGCCATATGCACTGCTTTCATTTTCGTTAATACTAGTATTCTCATCACTCGCCTGATCAAGAGCCATTAAATCTTCTCCATACCTTACACTTTTAATTCTCATTGGCTTCATCTTTGGCTCGTACACATTTAATAATCCAACAACTTCCTTCATTGTGGGCCGCTTCTCAGACTCACTTTGAACACACAATGCAGCAATATTAATTGTTTGAATTAATTGATTTTCATCGAAATTTCCACGTAGCTTGGGATCCACGAGATTTTTAAACCTTCCTTTGGTTATCAATGGCTCAGCCCACTCTGTGATGGTTCGCTTAATACCACCGTGAAGCTTCTCAATAGGCTTTCTACCAGTGACAATTTCAAGCAGAAGAATTCCGAAACTGTACACATCACAACTCTCTGAAACTTTTCCCCACATTGCGTATTCTGGTGCTAGGTAGCCCAGTGTGCCTTTTACTCGCGTTGTCATGTGGCTAACGCCCTCTGGGATCAGCTTGGCAAACCCGAAATCAGCTACCAATGGCTCGAAATTTGAGTCCAAAAGCACGTTACTAGCCTTGATGTCTCTGTGAATAATATGGGGCGTCACCTCATGGTGCAAGTACCTACATATAATGCAAACAAAATAAAATCAGAATTTCAAAACTCAAGCAACTCTTAGATAATTTCACAGGCTTAAAGTGGGTTTTCCTTCAAAGAAATGACAGTTACTATAATAATAATAATGAACATGCATATATATGCTGACAAACTATGAGCCTAAAGTTATATAAAAAGGTTCCAATTGCAAAGTTGTATCTGACTAGTAATAGCACACCCTCTCAAATGATGACTTTTTGATAATTTGTTTTTGATTCTCCGATAATGAATTCCTTAAACAATCAAATTCTTTTATACCTTTACCAGGTGTTATATTAAGAATGGAAATGTGACTTCTGTTCTTTCACGATGTCAAATTTTCTCACTAGTAATACAGACATTCCTTAATAGCATGTTCGGTACGTTGCACTCGATAACGTTGAGCAATATCAGAAAAGAAAAGAAGTCAAAACTTTCTCTGTTGTCCTATGCAAGTCACATATAGTAAATAACAAGCTTTCAAATGATCTATTTCAGTTTCCATGTGTGGTTGAATCTTACAGTAAGCCTTCAGCGGAGCCGAGCACAATCTTCATGCGCTTTTTCCAATCGAGTTGAGATTCTCCAGCAAATTGTCCGTGTAGATGCGAAAGCAAACTGAGATTTGGCATGTAATCATAAACAATGAGGCGTTGATCATCTCCGGCACAGTAACCTCTCAGGCCTAATAGATTCTTGTGGCGTACTCTTCCAAGAACTTCAACTTCTACTGCGAATTCCATTTCAGCCTTAGAGTTCATAGACTTCAATTTCTTAACTGCTATCTGCATATGGAACGACAAAGTATATATAAATTAATTATAAGGCACATCTGACTTTATATTGCCATTTTTTTTCTCAATCTAAAGTTTGATCACGACGAGAGAACCACTAATATACAGCCCATGTTTGCTATTGATTATTTTATTCTAACTCAAAGTCAGACATTCAATATTAATCACATATTTTATTGATCCCACAATTTTTTAATCACACATTCCATCAACTTTTATTAAAATTTACTAAAAATCTAATTTTAATATATGCCAAACAAGGGCATAATGACATCTCTAACAATGTAAACTTTTTGCTGAGGTGGTTTAATATGATATAAGAGCAGTGACGAATCCATGATTTTGAGTCAGCACGGGCGGTCGTTGACCATCGACCGTTGGCAGCAATAAAATATTAAGAGTCCTGTTTGATGTCCATTTTTTTATTTGCAAAAAATGCATTTTGGAATAGAGATTTGATGGAGAATGTGTGATTAAAAATAAGAATTTTTTTTGAATTTGCATGTAATATTATTTTATTGAAATATGTGTTGTTGAAAAGAAGAGTGAAATTTTGAAAAAAAAAATAATCAAACAAATTCTAAAATTTAAATATAACAATTATTTTGTTCAAACTAAAGATATTGTTGCCAATTTTTATATAATTCAAAGGAAGAGCATGATTCGAATTTTTACAATTGCATTAAAACAACTAAAATGGAATATATATATTATTCTAGTAAATTTAGTAACAAATTCAATGTGGTGCCACAATGAATAAGCTTCAGTAATCCAAGGGTGGCTCGCAAGTTTGAATCCTCCCCCCATTCCATTGATTTTAGTAAAAATTCTAAGGTTAAAAAGTATTTAACAATAAAATTGTTGAAAATGGATTCTAACCTGGGACTTCCCATATGAATATGGGGGTTTTAGCCAACTAAGTTGGATGTATGTTTGAAAATAAAATGAATTAACAGTTATATAACCTAAAATATTTATTCATTGTTTAACAAAAAAAATTTGTTCCGGCGGATCCAGCAAGGGTTGCCACTGGATCCGCCAGTGGATCCGCCCCTGTATAAGAGTTCGGATCTCCAAAGGTTTAGACTCTATGAAACTTGTTATGTCTCGTCTGACGTGTCTCCAAGTATAGGCCATGTAGAAGCTAATTAGCAACACTCATTAGGCCCCCATTCCACATCACTATTCTACTTGGCCTAGCCGAGGCCATAACCAAATTAGCCGAATTGATGCACCACCTCAGTCGAGGTGCCATGTAGAGGCCGACTCTCCATGGCCTAGACGAAATGCCATAACCTACTGCAGAATAAATCTGAGGCAATTAGCCTTCTAATGATAGATGACATCTCTCACTTCACCTACTCCAAGGAGATCTTTCGTACAAAATCTTTCTATGGTTGATTGATGTGATATCTTTGCAATAGATACCTCACAATCAACTTGTCGGTTTATATTTCAGAGATCACACCTAGGCTATAAAGTGACTACATTTTAGAAATATTAAATGACCTTGAACCTAGAATTGATAAACTGACACTTACGAGAAGATGCCTCGACCACGATGATGAGGCCACGTATTTTTCCATCCAATGATAACCACTCCTCATTTTCTACTATAAAAGCTCACACTTAGTATCATTTGAAATTAATGCAATTTTACACTCCCATAGTAATATTGCTCTCATTTATCCTCTCTTATTACCTTGGTTCTCATAGAATATTTGGCTCATGATTTCCGTCTCTTCCCACCCAAATACATCTATACAAGTTGACTGACTTGATTGTCGTAGTGCTCACGATCGTCTTCCCCCACCTAATGGGAAGGCCACATGTTCTAAAGTTTGTCCGAGTGTATAGGAGCCATACACAACGACATGAGTGGAGTCGAAATATGTTGACCATGTCATCTGCATAGAAATTGAGGTCAACATATTAGACAAAGTAACGGTGCATTTTTGAATTTTTGCAAAAGTAGAAAACTTGCAAATTAGAGAAGGAAGCCTTTTATAGGCAGAGGCAACGTACCATAGCCATTGGATCATCACAAGAATGATTGTGGCCATCCTTTCATCAAGCTCATCCGAGCCATTAAAACGAAAGGACACTACTATCCAAAGGCTAAAATGAATCTTGGAAGGGACGACGCCTCAGTTGATTTTTTTAAAAACACGCAACAATTTTTAAATCATTGGCACAAAACCAAAAAATGTCTGCTCAACTCCGAGGCTTCAAATCACCTCTACCACAACATTCTATTTCATGATAGAAAAGGTAACCATATAGTTCCAAGCATTTTTCTCAAAGCTAGGATCTCACCTCTACATCACACCATCTTTCAGAGCCTTGTCCTCAACGCTAGGACCTCGCCTCTGCATAATAGTTTAATCAATCTGCCTATCTATCAGAGCCTCATCCTTAATGTTAGGAACTCTCATTAGCATCTATCTATCTTTCAGAGCTTCGTCCTTAGTGCTGGTCCTTGCCCCTATAAATCCCGTTTATACAACTGTCACTCAAGGTATAAAAGAAGCTCAACACAAAAGTTCATGCATCATATAAATATCCATACCTGTACTTGGAGGACTATTGTGCTGTGCTCAAACACAACTAAACAAGTGATTACCTCGTCAACACGACTCTATACAAAGGTAGAACACTGCACGTCAGAGCATCATTTCAACAATGTATCACCCCATAATTTTATGTTCCACTCAACCCTAAAATTCGTGCATTATATAAATATCCATATCTGGACTTTAGGGACTATTGTTACACTTCGTTTGACGAGGCTCCAAGTACAGGCCATGTGGCAGCTATTTAGCAAGCCTCATCAACCCCACCCACGGTCTACATTACTATCACCTCAGTCTTTTGTACCATGTAGAGGCCAACCTACCATGGCCTATGCGAGGTACCTAACCTGCTGCAGAATAAATATGAGACAATTAACCTCTTAATGAGAGAAGAAATCTCCTACTTTACCTATTCCAAGAAGATCTTTCGTACAAGATCTTTCTATAATTGATTGATGTGAGATTTCTATAGTGGACGTCTCACAGTCAACTTATCAGTCTACCTAGAGGTCAGACTTACAAGAAGACATCTCGATCATTAGGATAAGGCCACGTGTATTTCCATCAAACGATAGCCACTCCTCCTTTTCTACTATAAAAGTTTATACTTAGTGTCATTTGAACGTAATGCAATTTTACTCTCTCATAGTAATATTGCTCTCTCATTTGTTCTCTTTTATTATCCAGGTGCTCGGTCATTAGGGGCTCACGACTTCCGTTCATTTCCCATCGAGATATATCTATAAAGGTTGATTAACTTGACTCTCGAAGTGCTCACGGTTGCCTTTCCCACCTCCTAAAAAATTCACGAGCTTGTAATGGTTTGTCCGAGTGTATATGAGCCATACATGTGGACTTAATTGGGCACAGATCTATTGGTAACATCATCCATGCAGAAAATGAGGTCAACGAACATGTACATGTTTACCATTCGATAAAAAAGAATGAACTTGACGTGTAGGGGTGTATTGAAAATGTTGTTTATTGGTAATAGGGATTGATCCGTCATAAAGAACCTCTAGGTCATTGAACTTAGTTTTGGAAATCAAATGGACTTCTCTGGAAGGTGATTAATTTTAATGTCAATACTCATTCGACTGGACAACTTTCGTGAGCAAACACTCTCAAAAAGTGTTTAGACGAGATGGTTCAACGTACCTGAAGACCATCGGATGTTTTTCCCCAATAGACACTTCCAAATCCTCCTTCTCCGAGCTTGTAATCCTCACTGAATCCATTAGTAGCAGCATGAAGCTCCTTGTACGAGAAAATTCTCCACGTAGTGCTAATACCTCCGCCCACTGCAAACCTACAAATTAAACATCCAGGCAATCGACAAATTAATCTAGTTATATGTAATAAGGATATAAAGATTTTATTGATCTTGTTCATACCCTGCTTCTTCAACCTTTTCCGAGTCACAGCAACTGAGTGATGATCCCATAGTTTGAGTACAAGAATTTTGAAAATTCAGTTTGCCCTCTTTATAGCATGATGAATTCGGACAACCTTGTCATTTTCAAACCTTTACACTGCCGTCCTTAGCCGGCAGAACTTATTAGTATCTAGTTATTTTCAATGTAAATAAACTGAATTGTTTAAGCTAAGTCAAAGAGTTTTCCATTTTGAACAAGTGGAGAACATTGAGAATAAACAATATCATATATCAGATTCTTGGAAAATAGTGTGATTTGGAAATCTAATTTATTTTCTTATCTCTCTTATAGAATAACCGGTATGTGAAGAGTGAAATTTTAGGAAGTCTAATTAATTGACTAATTTATATATAAATTGAAGGTCCTTATTGCATTTTTGAGAAAGTTCTACTTTTTATTGCAAAATCAATGTTTTAACGACTGGATCCGAGGATCAATTTGAAAAGGGCTAAAGATCAAATGATTGAAAGTCAAATCAATGGTAAAAATTATTGAAAACACAAAAAACTAATTTTCTTTAGGTCAATTTGCCCAGCCTATGCCTTTCCAACTATTTTGGATTTTACGTATCTAACATAAATTGGTGTTCAGTTTTCTCAATCAAACTAGCATCAACATGTCTTGCCAATTTTGACAAAATTAGTAAAAACCAATATTCTAAAAAGTTCGTTTAGCCACCTATGCTTGAAACTCTGGCAAAACGCGTTCTTTTTTTTTTTTTTCCAATTCCTAACCGGTTGAATTTTTTCTTTCCTTTCTTTCGTCTTTCTTAAGTGTGCTCGCTTTACTCATTTTTTTTAAAAAAATATTTATTAATTTTTTTTATTTTTTTTTAAAATACTTTTCATTTGACTTTAATTTCAATTTTTAAAAGACTTTATTTGTATAAAAGTTTAAAATGATTTTATTTGATAAAGTTAAATAATACTTAAACTACGATGCTATCTACATATTTAATTTTGATCTTAAAACTCGTTATTTTAATGAAAACTTCAAAAGCATGTATGAAATTCTTATAAATCTATTAAGACTTATCTAGTTAAAAATTAAAATTATGAAAAAAAAAATCTAGTTTTTGTATTTCAAAGACTTAAAGATTGTATAATTGACTAATTATATGAATTATTAAGTATTTATATTTAATATGTATTATTTTAATTATTAAATAATTTTTAAAATGATTAAAAATCTAAAATAATATTAAAGTAAGAATTTATTTTTTTATTTTTATTATTTTTTATGTCTAGGTGTCGTTTTGGCTCGCTTAAACTCATAAAGTTTGAAATTTTGCCTTCACGTTTGGTCACACTTTACATTTTTTAGAGCATTGGTGAAAACAAGGTTTAGACCACCCAAATATACAGCCGGCCTTTGTCTTTGAAACTTTTCTTTACGGAAAATTATTAGAAAAGATAACATTAAAAATAAAATAATTTATATTTGGAAATAAGTCTGATTTTAGGCCCAAATTTTATGTGTAATATTTAGATCGTCCCACTTTTGCTTGTTTGATTATATTTTATGTCCACATTTAAATTTTAAATTAGGAAGGCTATTTTCCATTCGTTGGGAAGCCAAATGGGGAAATAGCTGAATAATTCGCAGATTGATTCTTTCATTAAAATTATTTAAAATATTTAGTTGACTGATTTTTTTATTATTATTACATGTGCAGCATCACCATATGTACAGCGTTAAATGCCCTATTGGACCCCTATGTGGCAAAGACACGTAGAAGCTATAAATATGATCATAGAAGAACGTTGAACAAGTAAGATCACAAAATTTTGAGCCGTTGCACAATATTTGCACGGTAAATTTTACACAATAAATTTTACACTAACAATAAAGAAAGCTTTATTTTTATTAAATTTAGAGTCAATCAAATGAATATTGAGAAGATAATATTTAATATAATTTAATTGTCCTATGTGTGATCCACACAATACTTCATCTGTAACGTCCCGAAATTTTATAGAATATAATTATTTGGTTTTGATACTTTTTTATATAATTTTGAAAGTTGAGGAAATAAAGTGAAATAAGTTTTATATTCTTATTATTTTTGAAGTCAAATAATTAGATTTTGATAGAACGAGTTTTAATATATATCAATATTTGACTCTTTTTATAGTTTGTAATTAATTAGAAGTTTTTGATTCGAGAAAAAATTAATTCGAATAATTTAGTCTCAAGCTATTGAAATTTAAAAAAATTGACATTTATTAATTTTTATTTAAATTGGATTTGGATGAGAGGTAGCCACGTGTATATAAAGATGAATATAGAATAACTTTTTATTTGATTAGCTTTTTATTTTAATTTAAGAGCTGCCTTTACTGTTACTCATTGGGATTAGAATAACAACCTCCACTAGGAAACATATTCTATACAATTCCATTGAGTGTACACGGTCACGTCTCCTTGTTGCGATGAAATACAATTGAAATATTAGGCTATAGATCTTAAAAATACTTCCACAAGTCAAGAGAGTTTTCACCACGAAGATATTAGACATATTCGACAGAAAGAAATCAAAGGCTAGGGAGAGAAAATCCAACAATATCATCGTATAATATATTTTTATCCATACACAAGGTAGAGATTGAGGAAAAGAAAACGATTTTCACATGCATTATTTTACGGTCCTTTACAATTTTTCATATCTATCAAGTAAGATATTTTCGTACAAGGGGTTTGTTTCAGTATATTTTTATATTCAGTATTTTATGCATGAATTGTCGGTGGACTTTCAGGTTTGACCTAACGAAATGTGAACTTTATTGAATTCTTTATCACGAAATGTGAATTCCTTCGAGAATTCAAGATACTACTGATGAGTGTCTCGTTTGGTCATCAATATACTCCATAAGAAATATGGTATGAAGTGTCTATTTTATTGTGTTGGTAAGGGGATCGAAGGAAAGAAATAAACAATAAGTTTTTCTATCTTCAAATTATTAGTTATGTTAATTCTTTCAAGGACATGTTATTTAAATTAGTTAAGTGATTATATTATTTTTTAAAGATACAATTTCTATGTTTCGTTCACATTTATGAATATTTCAGTTATTTTATTATAAAAAAATAAATTTTTATTGTTCAGCATTTAATGTAAAGAAAAGTGAGTTTTTGGTAAAACTTCATGGTTTATGAAAATTTAGGATGTTACATCATATCCAAATAGATATAACATTTGAGGCTCTAAAAGTCATTAAGAGTAGCTGGTGATAAGGTATTTGGCAGTTCGACGTCGATATATAGGCAGTGTTGAGAGTTCCCTTTATGGCCTTGGAATTGTGGATTGGTACAACGAGCACTATATACATTTCTTCGTGTCGAATATATATATTGTTTTAGGCTCCCTACGGCCATGAAGGGCTGCCGACGATAGGTTTTTTGTGGGTCAACAATATATAAGAATTGAATCACAAGGTCTTTCGGTGGCCTTGGGACTACAGATCGATAGAACGAGCATTGTATACATAGGCCAGACCTATTTTATGTATATATTTTCTTGCAATATCATGAGTTCGATGGGCGACGATGGATACAAAGTGATTTCGTGAGTCTCGATGGCGATGATGGACCTATAGCTAGGGGGCGGAGCTAGGAGTCCAAGATTGTGAGGGCAAATTTCACAAAAATTTTAAATGTGGGAGCAAAATTAAAAGTTAAAAGAAAATTTGTGAAACTTTTGAGTAAAAATAGAGGGCAAAATCTTGCATTTCTGATTTGGTGTGAGGACAGCTGACCTCATTGTCCCCACACTGAATTTGCCCCTGCTTACAGCATTGGAAGGCGTGCATGTTGTTGGTCAAGTTGATATTTGAGCTCAAAGGTAACTATAGTGGAATTCAAGCACAAAGACCAAAAGATAAAAGACTGAGATAATGAGAAAATCCGTGAACTTCAATAATGAGATCCTAATGAGAAAAAGTATTGTAAACAACGCACATTCATATGATCATGAAAATCGTTACTTGTTGATGTTTTGCTCATATAGTTTTACATAGTAGGTGTGACAATGCTTGTACCGGAGTTTGGTGTTAACTCTCAGATGATGGGATGATTGCATATTGGGTACATAACCGTAATTTAATGTGTCTATAAAAAAAAAATTTACTGATTTAGTGAAATTATTTAACTTTTGAAAATAATTGAATATATTATAATGTTAATTTTCAATTGTCTTCGGCATTATATTTGGTATAAACATTTTGTAGCAAGTTCTAACTTTATTTTTTTATATTTTGTTTTTATTACATTCAAACTAAAAGATTTGGAAGTCATTTTTCTCCATGATCATTTTTGGTATTCTTATTTATTTACTATTTTTGATTTATTGTGGTATTCAAATATAGGGTGAAATTGGATTAATTAGCTTAATCATCTAGAAACAATTAATAAGTAACTTATTGCTTTTAATTGGTAAATTCCTCACGTGGGTCTAAAATAAAACATTAATTTGGAACTTTCAGTAGCAATATTTATTAAATAAGTAAAATCTACTTTTAAATTTAGTACGCTACAAAATGCTATCAGATCAACATTTTCAATGGTTCTACAAACTATCCATGTACGTGTCTTCGACAGTGATTAAGAGTTATGACAACCAATTAAGTTATCATTTATGTATTATTTAATTTTGATTAAATGTTTCGTATGTTCATGTTTATTGTAAATGGCAATGGCAGTTCAAGTTAGTCTATATTAAACGATAGTATGCTATTTTTAGATGGTGCTCTTGAGAAGTCTATATAAAATTAAGCAGAATTTATAAGAACTTTCTTCTTAAAGGAAGGAAACATAACGTGGTGAATAATAAGAGAAGGAAAGACGTGATACTTTTTATTAACAGATACTTCCTTCTCAAGCATCGGAATTCTTGCAACTAAACGTGGATATTCCTCAGAGTTTTATGAGGATGAATACTTAATTTTACAATACCCTTCTGCGTCTCAATATGAAATATCATTAAATGTTGATTATGTGCCATGATATTGCGTCTAAAAACCATTAGATCGGGCAATAAAGGGACTCTCATTTATCCGCGAACTTGGAAGTTGAAAACTTGACGTTTGGTAATTCCTTGATGGATTAGATATTAGCATGGCATCTAAAAATTTTGATTTCTTCTCAGACGTCTTTTCGTTCTCCATTAATGATTAGCTTCAAAATACAATTGTTAAGAATGAAGTAGAGTAATTCGAAGGCATTAATGTGTTATCCTTGTCCGTCTCCTAATTTTACTAAAAGTGTATTTATTGCCTCTTAAGTATAATTTACTTTCTTTGTGGTTAGGAAATTTTGAAATTGTCCCCTTACTAATTATTTTATTTGATTTTGAGCTTTTTTTTTTTTATTATTTTCAAAATCCACACCCTTTCATTTCATAAAATCGACATTGTTCGAATGGAGCTTAATCTTGTGCAGTGATTATCAACTGCAATAGCCTCAATTTAAGTACTATTAGTGATCATGAGTTGGTCACTTTCTATAATCCTCTTCTGAGGAAAAGCTAAACATCTATGATCTTTTGGTTTCTTACAAGTGAACGGAATCGTGAGAAAGTAATAAAGTGATGAATAAAGTATCGTTTCTACGAGGACTATGTATTTAATCTACAACCAATTAATTTCAACCTTAATTGAATAACTAAATAGCAAATTTTGTTTTTTGATTTTATGCTAATTAACTACTTTAATATACTATTCTATTGAGCAAGTTTATGAAAGTTTTAATAAAATTATGCAAGATGATTACTAAGATTTCAAATCCCCTTTATTAATCCATCTTTAATGCAAATCAATATCATGACAATATGTGCACATTTTTGTTGTCAATGTTCCTAGGTTAATTAAAAGCTTGTTTCGATATTAATTAAATATATCCCCTCGTGTGACCTTCCTATATCTTTGTGAAAAATGAATATATGAAAGCCTGGATTAAAAACGTTAGAACATCTATAGAAATCATACAAAACATAACACTATATCTCTATCCCCCATTGAACTTTACAATATTTGTTATAAGTGCTATATGTTTTATCAATTCTCTCGAAGTCAATAAAATTCACAAATCATTATGATTAGTGGTTAATTAATAAAAAAAGTATTAAACACAATAACCCGGATTTTTGATAAATTGAGACGATGAAAATGAATTTTGAAATCTTGAATCTCTTCAATAATTTTTTGATATATTTCCACGTGCACCTTCTCTTCTTTATCCAAAAACCAATTTTGAATCTTCACTTAATTGAATTCTTGCAATTCCCCTTGACTTTTCTCACAAAAACTATAAATGTTGCCTCTATTTGATGGCAATAATTGATAAACATTAGAGTGTGTGTGTGTGTATATATATATGTGTGTGCGTGTGTGTGTGTGCGCGCGCGCGCGCGTGTGTGTGGTGTCTCTAATGTATTTTGCTGCTAGGTATTTATAGGAATCGAAAATTGATTGAAAATCAAGTCCAAATTGGTTTTCAAAAGAGTTTCAATCAAATAATGAAAGTTGAATTCGCATGTGCATGTTTCTTTGTGCATATTTGTCAATATGTTTATCATAACTTTCTTTTTCGATATTTGATTGAAGCAATTCAAATGTGTTTTAAACCTAACTCAAAAGATACAACTTTTCTAGCAATGGAATTTCAATTCAAACTTTTAATACGTCAAAAATGGGTCTAGATCTTCATTAAAAATCTGGAATATAATTTGTGATTGAAAATTGATTTGTGATAATATTTTTATCATGTTTCACATTTTTTTACTTTTAATTGCATTCAATTGACTCTTAACAATCTTCAAGTATCGTCTTATAGTTCGAATCAACTATGAAATATTTGCAATTTGGTCCTCTGACTTCGAATTTCGAGACTTTTCATCATTTTTCGCTTCGTTCTTTCAATTCCACTTCCAATTATCGAGTTTTACCAAATAAACGAAATATACAATAAATTAGGTTATAATTGCTCAAAAGAATTATTAAATATCTATATTTTTTAGTCCCAAATAAGTGTATGAAATACACTTATCAAACACTCTCAAACTTAAATATTAGCTTGTCCTCAATCAAATCCACAACCTAACTTAACAAACATATAGACATGCAAAAGGTTTTGGTTAGATAATCCGTCGTTTTGTCTCAGGATTGGAATCATTGTGCTAAACCTATAAACAATTTCAAGGTCACATTACCAAAATCAATATCTACTTTTTCAATGTAAAACTGATGTATGTATTTGCAAAATTAAGCAAAAATTCCCAATCTTCTATGGTAAAACTTTTACTTTTATCACTCGTAAAATTCACGCATCCCGAAATTTATTCTTTTTTGCTCTTGTCCCAGTGTGTGATCTAAGGCCGAAATGTATACCAACTCCTCACCCTCTCTAGTTTAGATAGATTTCATTAATTGCAAGTTAATACATCAACAAATAAAGATTCTCCGAATTTTTATTGCTTCATCCTCCAACACTCAACTAGGCTAATTATCTCTTGTCAAAGATCTAATTTTCTCAAATAAGTATTTGGGGGGCTTAAACAAGGCATGTAGTGCCTATTCTCTTCTATGCACCTGTTTTTTGCTTTTTTTTTTTTCCTTCACTTATCTTATGTGTGGACATTAAGTTTTTTTAAATGACCCTTGTAACAAGCTTTTGGTCAATGATTACCAAATTAGATGATCATAGGGCACTAGATTTTAAATACCATCGCATACTTAATTTACTCGAGTTATTTAGGCTACGACGAGACGTTTCACAAGGAGATAGCTCTTTTTTTTCTTTTTTTTTAATGCAACGATTAGTTTAATGCCCCATATTAAACACTCATTCTAAAAAATCGACTCCTAATTTAAGATTTTAACCTAATTTTTATTTTGTAAGTTTTAGACCATCCACACAAGAATTTACATACATGGAATTCTCATTCATATCAATATATTTATACAACAATTCAATCACCCCCAAGTTATGCTAAATTTAGTCTAAGGATTGTATAATGTAGTTTTTTTTTTTTTTAGCATCGAAATTCGAATATTTCAACCTATCAAATATGTGAATCAACTTATTACTTTTTAATGTCAAACTTAATTCACGTGAGCAAATATTATCAAGTTTTACATAGATAAGAATCAACTAATTAAAACATGTAACTTTTCCACAATTCATAAATCAACACATAATCTCAAATATATTCATCATTGTCGACAAAGAAACCTAATCCACACAAGCACAAAATGGACAAGATATTTTATTTTGTTTTCAATTTTTAAATTTTTTTCTCAAAAAATAAAAAACACACAATCACACGAGAATAATAAACTAATAAAAAACCCAACGTTTTCCATCCTTAAACTTAAATTATACAATGTCTTAAAATCTATTATAGCACATAAAGGGTCGGGGAAGAAAATGAGAAGGCATTCCCCGAATTTTTTTTTCTAATATTTGATGTAAGCTTTTTTGATAATTCCATTCCATATTTTAACTTGTTAAGCTTCTTCCCATACGATATCTATATACCTTTGAAAGATGAAAGAAAACAAATATAGGAGTAAAAAATTAGTTTAAAAGCTAGAGTGTGGCGTGTATGATAACCAGATTTTTGCGTCCCTTAAGCTTTGAAAAATGTGTCACATGTATTTTCTATTGATTTTGACTTAAATATATTTAGTTTTCTTTTTTACTAAGCTTAGTATAGACATGATGACCAATTAATTAAACTAAAATGATTAAAACGAATGCTAATATACTACATGCAATACCATGACATAAAGCATAATAAATAAAAGTGTAAGAAATTGAGTTGCCTCCCAGTAAGTGTTTAATTAAAGGTATTTAGCTAGACTTTTTATCTTGATTATTGTGGGTTGGTAAGGCGGATGATGGATTTCTTTTTAGCAAATTCACCATCCCAATATAGTTTCTAGCATTGTCCATTGACCTTGAAAGTGCTCTTGGTTTCATGAGTCACCTCAGCTGCTCTATGTGGAAATACTTGCACAAGTGTGAAGGTTCCAGACCATCTTGAACGCAATTTCTCAAGGAAAAGTTTCATTCTTGAATTAAACAATAATACATTTTGATCAACAGGAAACTCTCATCTCTAAATGTATTTATCATGTAGTCTTATCGTTTTTTCTTTGTATAGGTTTGCATTCTCATAAGAATCCATCCGAAACTCATCCAATTCATTTAGCTGTAGCAGTCTTTTTCTTCAGTAGCTTTCATGTCAAGGTTTAACTGTTTTACTGCCCAGTATGCTCGGTTTTCTAACTCCACTGGAAGATGACAAACTTTCCTAAACACAAGGTAATATGGTGACATACCTATTGATGTTTTGAAAGCAGTTCGATATGCCTAGAGTGCATTATCTAGCTTCTTTGACCAATTAGTTCGCGAGGCATTTACTATCATCTCAAATGTCTTCTTCAGTTTCCTTTTGATACTACAACTTGGTCACTTGCTTGGGGATGATAAGATGTAGAAACATGATGTTTGACCCCATACTTAGCTACAACTGAGTCCAATAGTCGATTACATAAGTGTTTATCCCATCACTGATAATGGTTTGAGGGGTACCGAAACGTGAGAATATGTTATTCTTAAAGAAAGTTAATTACCACTCGAGCATCATTAGTTGGTGCTACCACTAGTTTCACCTATTTCGAAATGTAGTTTGACATATTGATTTGTGTAACACAATGAGAATGGTCCCATGAAGTCTATTCCTAATACATAAAAGAGTTTGACATGAAGAATTGGATTTAAGGGCATTTTATATTGTTTCATGAAATTTCCTATGCGCTGGCATAGATCACAATTTCATACATACTCATGAGCATCTTTAAACAGAGAAAGCCAATAAAAACCTAATTGTAAAATTTTAGCCTCTATTTTAGAAGCTTCAAAATGACTTGCATATGTGACGAATGCAATGCTCCAAAATTTGAGAAATCTCCTCATCTGGTACACATCTTCAAATGATCTAATCGGTGGCCTACCTATATAAGTCTTCAACTTTGAAAAGAAATTTATCTTCTGATGATGGTTAAATTCAGGCATGATCACATTGTACATTAGATAATTAACAATATCTACATATCAAGGTCCTGAATTTATTGCAAATATGCGTTCATCTAGAAAAGATTCTTTTATTTTTGCCTCGTCCTTCTGTTCTGACTGCTCGACCTAGATAGGTGGGTCTGCTACCACCGTTTCTAAACCTTTCTTCTCCTAAATCTCCAAATCAAATTCATAAAATAAAAGTATCCACCAGATCTATCTTTACATAGAATCATTCTTAGACAACAAGTATTTTAGTGTCTAGTGATCTGTATAGACAATTATCTTTACCCCATAAGATATGATTTGAATTTGTCAAAAAGCGTAGCAAGCAGCTCATTTTCAGTGGTTGCATAGTTTAATCGTGCATCGTCAAAGTTTTGCTTGCGTAGTAAATGACATGAAGTATCTTGTCTCATCTTTGACCAAGTATTACCCCTATTTCATAATCACTAGCATCACACATCAACTCAAATTACAGTGGTCAATCTGGTACAACTATCATGGGTGCTGAAGTTAACTTCTTTTATAGAGTGTTAAAAGATGTTAGACACTCATTTGAAAAATTAAATGGTGCATTCTTTTCAAGCAAGTTGCAAAGAGACTTTGTGTTTTCGAAAAGGTCCTTTATGAATATGATGTGATCCATGTATGAGGGCAAGTTTAGACAAGGATACATTGATCATTAAGGAAAGGCTAATGACTAGGTCGCGAGCGAAGAAGGTCAAAAAAGCAATGAGACTATTCACTCAAGCCACGATGGACGAAACATTGATAAGGCAAGCAACGGGATAAGTTTCATGTTGGCATGGAAGTTGAAACGAAGTAGAATAACTTGATTCAAGCAATGGACGGAGAAATTGGAGGGGACAACTATTTGGTCGCATAGTTGTCCAGGGCAAATGATCGCATGCCCTTTTACCCAAGTCAGGGAGGAGAATTTTATTTGGTCTGTGTGGTCAGAGAATTTTATTTGGTATGCGACTGCATAGTTGATTCATGACTGCAAATTTTTTAAATTTTGCGTAATCTTCTATTTAAATTAAAACTCTATTTGTGATATCTTTTGCTATTTTTTTTTTTTTGCTTAATATTGTTTTCTAGTTAGGTTTTATGGGTTTTCTATAAATAAGACTCATTATATTCATTGTAAGACAGGTAATTATTGAGAGATTATTGCAAAGTAGTATTGCTTAATTTTTGTTTTTCATCCAATTAATTCTAAACTTATTAAGATTGTTTTCTTGTGACGTTCAAACAAACCGAGTGAGATTTTTGAGTCTTGTAATCACGTGGTCAACATATTATGAGCGATTGTGTTGGTTCCTTGGTTGAATATTTTTGAATCAAATTTAAATATTGATTTCTTGGCTTTCTTAGGTTGAATCAATCATGTGAGGGTTTTGTAGCTATTATTGCTATGTAGGATTGCATCATTTGGTAGAGCAAGGTTTTAAAAATTAAAGTTATATACTATTTATTTGTCCTTTTTGTTTTGAGTCTTTTGTTTTTCGTTCTTCGTGTTATTCGAGTTTTTCATTTTTTGGAGTCTACAATCCACAAAATACTAAAAAAAATTCAAAACTTGTTTGTATGTTAATCTAGCGTCCAAATCAATTTATGTTTCTTTTGCTAGTATTTAGTTGAATTTTCGACTAAAAAAAGAACGAAAAATTCGAAAAATTTCCTACAGCGTCCAATTTCTATATTTCTGAATTAAAAAAAAAAATCAAATTCAAAAGTATCCAATTCAAATTCAAGAAACACCTTCTTTGAATATTCCCTTAGTGTTCTATTTAAAATTACAATTCCTACTTTTTTAGTCATTCTAGCGTCAATTTTTTCTTACTCAAATCTTTGTTTGAAACTCTATAAGGATTATTTCTGATTGAATTCGAATTAGTTCTTTGACGCACTTGCAAGAAGCATCGAGTTGAAAAAAAACCGAATGGTGAGAATAATATATGGAAAAAAACCAATTTGAGTGATACACGAGCGCATACACGTGAGCCAAATATTAAATTAGAATTAGGATGTCGGATAAAGACAACTCTACTTCAAGTAGAAATAATAGTCAAGTCAACATGTCGGGTGAGGTGATACGACGGTTCGATATGTTATTTGAGGATGTGAGAGACAGATTGGATAGGCAAGACATGTTATTTGCTAAATTACATGGGAAACAAACCAAAGAAATTCCTAATGCAAGGAGATAAGGAAGGCGGGATCATAAAGTGGATTATGTTGGTGAATGATAAATGGAAAGTGACATTAATGAGGATGCAATGATAGATGTCTAGTTAGGAAGAATGAGGGATAGATGTGTTAGGCATTAAAGGAGGGGTAGGGATTTTGTTGGAGATTGTGTTGATAGAAGTATGGGCATTGTCAAGATGACAATTCCATTATTCAAATGAATGAGTGATATGGAATCATACTTAGAGTGGGCAAAGTAAGTAGAGTTAATATTTGATTGTCACGACTACTTGAAGGAAAAGAAGGTAAAGATTGCAGTACTTGAATTTATAAATTATGCCGGTGGGATCAAGTAGTAACGTCTAGGAGGCGGAACCGTGAAAGGCCTATTAATACATGGAAAGAATTGAAAGCTATCATGAGAAAGAGGCTCGTGCAAAATCATTATTATCGAAAGCTTAATCAAAAATTGCAAAACCTCTACCAAGGTTCTAGGAGTGTGGACGATTATCACAAGGAGATGGAGATTGTGATGATTAGAGAAAATGTTGAAGAGGATAGGGAGGCCACCCCGGCCCAATTTTTGAATGGTTTGAATATGGAGATAGCTAACGTGGTAGAGTTTAAACATTATGTGGAGTTGGAAGACATGCTACATATAACTATGAAGGTGGAAAGACAAATGAAGAGGAAGTGGACAATTAGATATTCATCTGGTTCTTCGTGATCTAACTCTTCTTGGAAACCGAAGTAGGGTAATAATAACATGGATGGGGGTGCTTCAAAAGGTAGGACCGAGCTACCGAAGGGAAGAAGGAAGTTGCTAGCAAAGCTATACCCAAGGTGGATTTCCAACCCTCTAGGGATTGTGATATCAAATGTTTTAGGTGCTTAGGGTCGGAACACATAGCTTCTCAATGTCCAAACAAAAGGCTAATGATTTTGCTCAAAAATGGAGAAGCGATGAGTGATAGTGAAGGTAAATATGATGACATGCCGGAATTGGAGGATGCAAGCAATAGTGATGAAGTGGAATATATACAGTGGGAGAGCTATTGATTACATGATGAGCTTTTAGTCCTCAAATCAAACTAGAGGACTTGGAGCAACAAATGAAGAACATATTTCATACGAGATGCCAAATCAACAACAAGGTATGTAGTATGATTATTGATGGAGGTAGTTGTTCCAATATGGCTAGCACAACACTTGTTAAAAAATTGGGATGAACTATGTTAAAACATTCTAGGCCTTACAAATTGCAATGGTTGAATGAATGTGGAGAGGTTAAGGTAAATAGAAGAGTGTTGGTGAGTTTCTCAATTGGGAGATATCATGATGAAGTAATGTGTGGTGTAATTCATATGCATGCCGAGCATATTTTGTTGAAGGAGGCTAGGTAATATGATAGAAAGGTTATTTATATCGGGTATAAAAATAAGTAGCTTTACTAAAGATGAGAAATCTATTACTCTTGTGCAGCTGACACCACAACAAGTTTATGAATATCAAATTAAGTTGAAAAGTGAGGAAGAATAAAAATTGAGAGAAAATGGAAGTGAGATTGACATTTCACAACAAAAGAGCAAGAGAGAAAATAGTGAGGTTGCAAAAGTGAGAAAAAAGAGTAGAGCCACAAGAGAGGAAAGAACAAAAGTCTTGTGAGATGAAAGAAAAGTCGAAAGTAAATTTTTTTGTAAAATGGAGTGAGTTGAAGATGGCAGTAATTGAGAGCCGACCTATAATTTTGTTGGTTTATAATGAGTCATTCCTCAATTTTGAGGAATCTAATACATCCCTCCCTAGTTTGGCTACTTCTTTGTTGTATGAATTCGAAGACGTGTTTTCGGATGACCCACCTATTGAGCTACTACCCATTCGAGGCATTGAACATCGAATTGACTTCATATCTCGAGTTGCCATCTTATCGAAGTAATCTCGAGGAAACTAAGGAACTTCAAAGGCAAGTGGAAAAATTGATGAGCAAATGATATGTGAGGGAGAGTATGAGTCCATGTGCTTGTCAGTGCTACTTATGCTAAAGAACAATGGAACTTGGAGGATGTGTGTCCACTGCAGGGCCATCAATAATATAATGGTAAAGTATCGTTATCCTAGTCCTAGGTTAGATGATATATTAGATAAATTACATGGATTATGCATATTTAGTAAATTTGTCCTTAAGAGTGGTTATCATCAAATTAGGATGAGGGAAGGAGATGAATGAAAAACTGATTTTAAAACTAAATTTGAGTTTATGAGTGGCTAATCATGCCATTTGGACTTACTAATGCACCTAGTACATTTATGAGATTAATGAATCATGTTGTACATGCATTAATAGGTAAATTCGTAATAATTTACTTTGATGACATTTTGGTATATAGTAAGGATTAATGATCCAGATTTCTCTAATATATACGAATCATGTGAAAATGGTGTTGTGGATAGATTCTTAGGCATGATGGGTATTTATTTCAAGAAAATAAGTTATGTGTTCCTAAATGTTCAATAATAGAACTATTAGTATGTGAAGAACATAGTGGAGGTCCAATGAATCATTTTGGGGTTAAGAAGATCTTAGAGATGTTAGGTGAACATTTTTATTGGCCTAAGATGAAAGTTGATGTTGATCGAATTTGCAGTAGGTGCATTATATGTAAAAAGACTAAATCTAAGGTTTTACCTCAGGGTTTATATATGCCATTACCTGTTCTTAGTGTACCTTAGGTTGATGTGTCTATGAATTTTGTGTTGGGTTTACCTAGGACTAAGAAGGGAAGAGATTCTATATTTGTAGTGGTAGATAGATTTAGTAAGATGTCATATTTTATTCCATGTCATAAAACTGATGATGCTACCAATATGCGAATTTATTCTTAAAGGAAGTAGTACACTTACATGGAATTCCTAGAAGCATTATATCAGATAGGGATGTTAAATTCCTCAATTACTTTTGGAGGATTTTGTGGAATAAGTTGGGAACGAAGTTATTGTTTTCTACTACTTGTAACCTACAAACAGATGAGCAAACTAAGGTAGTTAATAGGACTATGTTACAATTGTTAAGCACCATAGTTAATAAAAACATGAAGAGTTGGGATGAGTGTTTACCTTTCATAGAATTTGCATATAATAGGGCCACGCATTCTACTACTTCTTACTCTCCTTTTGAGATTGTATATGGTTTTAATTTACTAATACCTTTGGATTTAATTTCTTTACTTATGAATGAAAGGAGTAGCTTAGGTGGAAAAAAGAAGATCGACTTGGTGAAATCACTCCATGAAAAGGTAAGGTTGCAAATTGAGAAGAAAAAATGAGCATTATGCTTCTCAATCAAACAAAGGATGGAAGTGTATTACATTTGAACCAGAAGATTGGGTTTGGGTGCACTGAGGAAAGAATGTTTTCCAAAACAAAGAAAGTCAAAGTTGTAGCCACGGGGAGATGTTCTATTCCAAGTCCTTGGAAATATCAATGACAATATCTACAAATTAGATCTTCCAGGTGTGTATAATATTTCGGCTACCTTTAATGTATATGATCTTTCTCTCTTTAATACTGATACAGATTTGAGGTCAAATCCTTTCAAAGACGGAGGGGATTATGTAATCCATGATACGAGGGAAATTCCGGGCAAGGATCCATTGATCTTTGAGGACGAGCCAATGACTAGGTCGTGGGAGAAGCGGGTCAAAGAAACAATGGGACTACTTGCTCAAGCCATGGTGGATGAAACATTGATCACGACAAGCAACAAGACAAGTTTCATGTTTGGCATGGAAATTGAAACAAAGTGGAGCAACTTGATTCAAGTAATGGACAGAAAAACTGGAGGGGACAACTATGCGGCTACATAGTTGTCCAATGCATGCCCCTTTACCAAAGCCAAGAAAGATAATTTTATTTGGTCTATGCGACTGCATAGACTTATGTTATGCGGCCGCATAGTTGATTCCCAGCCTCGAATTTTTCAAATTTTGTGTAATCTTCTATT
Organism: Fraxinus cuspidata; assembly: GCA_903798385.1. Taxonomy (NCBI): domain Eukaryota; kingdom Viridiplantae; phylum Streptophyta; class Magnoliopsida; order Lamiales; family Oleaceae; genus Fraxinus; species Fraxinus cuspidata. The sequence continues at coordinate 6,689 of CAIGRP010100886.1, read as the reverse complement.
TAAGTTAAAACTCTATTTTTTTTATATCTTTTGCTATTTTTTTTGGCTTAATTCCATTTTCTAGCTAGGTTTTATAGGATCCCTATAAGTATGACTCATTATATTCATTGTAAGACAGACAATTATTGAGAGATTATTACAATGCATTATTGTTTTCTTCTTGTTATTTATCCAAACAATTCTGAACTTATCAAGATTATTTTTTGGTGGGGTTCAAACAAATCGAGTGAGATTCTTGAGTCTTGTAATCACGGGGTCAACATATTATTAGCGATTGTGTTGGTTCCTTAGTTCAATATTTTTGAATCAAGCATAAATGTTCATTTATTAGCTTTCTTGGGTTAAATCAATCCTATGTGGGTTTCGTAACTGTTATTGTTACGTGGGTTCGCATTAGAATCTTTGATAGAACCTTGCATGACCATGAAAACTGCTTATTCCCTTAACTGATGTTGGCGGGTAGTCTTTCTATCACCTGATTTTTTTTTATCCACTTCGATATCATCAGCTGAAATTTGATGACCAAACACGATTCCTTCTTGCACCTAAAATGGTATTTCTCCCAATTAAGTACCAAGTTTGTATCTTCATATCGTTGTAAAACTACCCCCAAATTCGATAAGCAACTTTCAAATGACGATTCAAATATTAAGAAGTCATCCATGAATACTTCAATAATTTTCTCTACCATATCTGAAAAGATTTCCATCATACATTGCTGAAATATGGCTAGGGTATTAAATATCCCAAATGGTATCTTTCTATATGCAAATGTTCCATAGGGGCATGTAAATAAGGTCTTTTCCTGATCCTCTAGAGCTATTGCAATCTGATTGTATCCTAAATACCAATCTAAGAAGCAAAAGTGAGAATGTCCTCTCAACCTCTCTAACATCTGACCAATAAACGGCAATGGAAATTGATCCTTTCAAGTAGCATTATTCAATTTTCGATAGTCGATGTAAACTTGCTATCTTATGACTGGTCTGGTCGGTATATGTTTGTTGTTTTCATTTTTTACTACTATTATCCCTTCTTTCTTATGCAGTACATGAACTAGGCTTACCCACTTATTGTTAGAAATAGGATAGATTATCCTTGCATCAAGAAGCTTAAGGATTCCAGCTCAAATCACATCTTCCATACTTGGATTTAACCAGCACAGATTTATCTTATGCATGCATATTGAAAGGCTGATCCATTTGATGTCAGCTATTGACCAACCAATGGTTGTTTTGTGTTTCTTTAGAACATTCAATAGTCTTTGCTCCTCCTAATCATTTAATTCATTTGCAATGATCACTAGCAGAGTAGAAGATTCTCCTAAGTAGGCGCATCTCAAATGTAAATGCAATTGCTCAAGCTCGAGAGTTTATGGTTTTTGAATAGATGGTAGTGGTTTAGTAGGCCATGTGCCAAGATCTTCAAATTGTATTCCTCTCCTGTAGGGTGGAATAGCTTCCAAGGAATAGGCAACCTAATATATCTCATCTACTTTTGATTTTCCGTCTTATGAGTGCACAAGACAACTCTCCAACCAATCATGAGGGTGCTCAAGAATGAATGTTTCATTAATAGCTACATCGACTACATTAATTCGAAGACAGCTATCTGATTCTGCAAGATATTTAATAGCATTGAAGATATTGAATGTCACTTGTTCTTCATTTAATCGCACATCAATCACCCCTTTTGAACATCAATTAAGGCATAAAATATTGTAAGAAACGGTATGCCCAATAAAATGGTACTCTCATGTCCTCCTCAGCCATGTCCAAAATGACGAAATCAACAAGGTAGATGAATTTATCTACCTTCACCAATGTCTTTGATAATTTCCCTTGGATATTTTATGTATCGATCAGCTAGTTACAAAGAGATTGATGTTGCTTTAGCCTTCCTCAAACTTAGTCTCTCAAAAATAGAATAAGGCATAAGATTAATGCTTACACCTAAATCACGCAGAATTTTATCAAATTTTATTTCACCAGTAGTGCAAGGAATTGTGAAACTCCATATATCTTTTAATTTAGTTGGTAACTTGTTTTGTAGAATTTCATTGCATTCTTCATTTAGCAACACATTTCCCAAATCATCTAGTTTCCTTTTATTTGTAAGAACTTCATTCACGAACTTGGCATAGTTGTGCATTTGTACAAGAGAATCCACAAATAGGACGTTGATATGCAGTTTCTTGAACTACTCTAGGAATTTTGAAAATTTCTTCTCCAACTTATGCTTTTGTAATCTCTGTGGAAACGGTATTGGTTACCTTAACCTTTGGATCATCTGATTTTCTTTCTTTCTCATGTTCTTTGTTTTGCTCAGAGTCTTCCAATTGCTCATCACCTATGATAGGTACCCTCCATTTGTAACAACGGATCTCTTTACTTTGATTTTGGGAAGCTGAGCTCCACTACGAGTGGTGATGGCTTTGACATGCTCCTTGGGATTTGTCTCAGTATCACTTTGTAAGGTCCCTTACTATCTTTCCAAAAGTACATTAACTATTTGTCCCATTTGATTCTCCAAATTTTGTATAGCCCCTTAAATCTGAAAGTTTTCTTAGTCTGTTGCATAAATTTGGTTGATGCTTTAGCTATTTTGGTCTGTGCTTCGGTTGATGATTCTGCCATTTTGCTCAGTGTTTCTTCTTATGAGGACTTTTCTCTGGCTGTTGAAAAACTGGTGGTGCATTCTGAAGTGGTGCACCTTGAGCCTACTAATTATTATTCCATGAGAAATTTGGCTAATTTCTCTATATCGGATTGTAAGCATTTAAATGTGGATTATTATGTTATCTCTAAAAATTTTATGTGTAGTTAACATCTTCCATTGATTGAACAACCAGACTACCCACATTACAATCCACACTTTCGTAATTTCCACTGCAATGGTTGCGTCTCAGCCCAATTGCTTGAACTGCATTCACTGTTTGATTGATTGGCCAACTATTTACCTTTTTATCTAGTTTTGCTATTTGTGCTGAAATTACTATCATTATATCAACTTCGTATATTCTAGCAACTTTCTTGCCTCCTAAACTCTCTATTGGCCAAAGTGCACTCGTGAATGCTAGCCCGTCCATGATTTGATAGACTTCGTCCTCTGTCATTTTTGTATTTGACAAGCAGAGTCAAAGTTAACCTTGCTTGCCGGATTTATCCCAATGTAGAAGTAATGAACTTGAAGCCATTTTTATGTTTCCTAAGCCTCTAAATAACATTCTGAATCTAATTAGGAGAATGTAAAGATTTTGTCCCTCACTTGGCAATCCTTTTTGGTGGGAAATCTTTACTCGAGAATTTCTAACTCAAACTGTTCCAATTGGTGATTCTATGAGATGGGAATATGTTCAATCATTCCCTAGCCGAATCTCTTGAAGTGTAAGGAAAGAGTTCTCATTATAATTGCATCACTAAAAACCCCCGGCACATACAGAAACCTTGAGATATGAGCATTCGGATTTTCAGTGGATCTCCTAAAGAATTGCAATGCATTATGGAACATATTGATTATGTCTGTCATCAAGTGAAAATTAGCTTGTCCAAATGCTGAGTAAGCTATACTGGATTTGCTTTACACCACTGGTAGAACCATGTATTCTCCATGAGTCCATCATTCTCATTTCATGCAGCTACAACCAAATGTGCTGCAATTTCATTCATCCTACGACAATTTGCTTTGTATATTTTTTTACCATTATCTATCTGTTTTTTTCTTCTCAAACTAAATGTTCGTTCAATTTCAGCATCAAATTGAGCAAGATCACCATATCTTGAACTTTACATCCAAGATCCTGAAAAAGAAAGAGAATAAACACTATACTTTTTCTAATATAAGATGAAACTAATAAAATCATAAAAACTTTGATTAAAGCTAAAATAAATTAAAGGTAATTAAGTGCAATAGTTCCTGACAATGGTGCTAAAAACTTGATCGTTTAATTTTTCGCAAGTGAACGGTATCGTAAACAAGTAAAAGTGATGAATAAAGTATTGTTCCCGCGAAAACTATGTAGTTAATGTAGAATCAATTAATTTCAACCTGAATTGAATAGAAAATTTTATTTTATGATTTTGTTTCATTTAACTTCTTTAACTAACTATTCTATTGAGCAAGTTTACGAAGGTTTTAATTAAACTATGCAAAATGATTAGTACAATTTCGATTCCCCTTTATTAATTCATCTTTAATGCAAATCAATAGCATGACAATATGTTCACATTCTCGTTGATCAATGTTCCTAGGTTAATTAAAAGCATATCTCAATGTTAATTAAATCTATAACCTCATGTGACCTTCATATACCTCTTTGAAAGATACAAAATGAAAGCAAGCATTAAAAACGCTATAACATCTATAGAAATCAATCAAAACATAGCAATATATTTCTATTGAAATCAATCAAAACATAGCAATATATTTCTATCTCCTATCGGACTTTATAATATTTGTTATAAGTGCTATATGTTTTATTAGTTCTCTCGAAATCAATAAAATTCACAAATCATTCCAATTAGTGGTTAATTAATTGAAAAACATTAAACACAATAACAAACATCCAAGAAATCACATATATTGAATGTCAAAATATTTAATTTATATTAAAAACATCATAATAAGAATTCATCTAAATTTTAGTAATTAAAATTCTAGCATAGTATAGCAAAATTACAAACAATTATATTTAAGCGAAAAGACATAACTCGAATTTTTATAAATTGAGAAGATATAGATGAATCTTGAAATCTTGAATTTTTTCAATGGTTTCTTGATGAATTTTCACTTGCGCATTCTTTTCTTTGCTCAAAAACTAAGTTTAAATTTTTACTTGATTGAATTCTTTCAATTTCTTTAAATTCTCTCACAAAAATTATGAATTTTACCTCCATTTGATGATGATAATTGATGAATATTAGAGTATAATATATATATGAAAAGCATCTCTAATGTATTCTGATGTTAGGTATTTATAGGAGCCAAATATTGGTTGAAAATTACATCTAAATTGGTTTCCAAAAGAGTTACATCGAATAAAGAAAGTTGTCTTCGTACGGGCAAGTTTTTGTCTCTGCATAGCTTTCAGTATTTTTATTTTAAATTTCTCTTTCGATGTCCAATTAAAGTGATTTAAAATGCGTTAGAAAGCTAACTCAAATGGCTAAAATTTTACTAAACAAAAGTTTTTCAATTTGAACGTTTAATATGCCAAAATGGGTTTCAATTTTCGGCTAAAAATTTGAAATATGACTTGTGCGATTGGAATTTGATTTGTGATAATACTTTGATCATTTTTCATTCCTTTTTGACTTCTAATTGTGTCCAATTGAATTTTACCAATCTTCAATATCGTTTTATATTCCAAATCGACTATTGCAATTTGGTTTTCAAATTTTGAATTTCGCCATTTTCACCATTTTTCGCTTCTTTCTTTCAATTCTACTTCATATTATCGAGTTTTACCTAATAAAAGAAATATACAATAAATTAGGTTATAATTGCTCAAAAGATTTATTAAATATCTATATTTTTAGACCAAAATAGGTGTGAAACACACTTATCAATCTACAATATTTGACTCGACATCTTGACATGTGTATATTTATTTGACTCGAGTGAAATGTATTTTTAAATATCTAGATATACCCCTTGTATTGACTTGATTTCTTTCCATTAATGTTTAAATTTTCTCCTCCAACTTATTTGTGATTTCTTGACATGACATTAGAGATGGACATTTTGTATTATTATCAAGTTACGATTGACTACAATTCAAGACTTTTTAGTTGTCATTAAGTAGGGACAATACCCTTCTTCAATTGGGGGCACTTCAAAAATTTTATTCCTTCCATTCAAGTTTTAAGTTGATTATCTACAGAGATATTATCCTTTTAAATTCAAAGGATAAGGCATCATTATTGGAGTTACTTCTTGTGTCTACATGAAAAGGACACTGAGCATGACAACATTTGATGATGAAGAACTATTGGATATATTTATAATTGATCAAGCTAACGTACATCAACTAAAACAATTGAAAAAATGTGCCTAATTTTTCTCTAGCTCGTTAAAAATACTTTTACGAAGATAGCCTGATTATATATTCTCAGTCTTAAGTCCAAATTCCAGCGGAAGAACTTGGACCAAGGGATTCCATTGAGGTGTGAAGTTTTGTGCATGAAGAACGCGATATCACCAACATCAACATTAAAGAAGATTCTATTTTGTTGAAATGATGCTTACTAGCAAAAATTACAAAAATTGACTCCTTTTTCTTCCTAATCGAAAGATACGAGCTACAAAAGAATGTTTCTTTTCACTAGTAGATTTCGCAAGGAATGACAAGGTATTTATCATTACGCATAGAACAACTAACATCTTGGAAGAAGAATTATCTGAGTCACAGTTTAAGCCTCGATGCTATTATCTTTCTATTTGAAATGTAGAGGCATAATATTTACCAAAACAATAGGAAGACAGTGTTGTCGCAAATACGACTAACCCAATCGAAAGAATACAGGAAAAAAATGACTAAGAAAAAAAAAATAAACGCAGTAGATGAAGCGAGGTACACTAAAACAAATCTCCTTAAGACAGATCTTGCCCCCAATAAAATGCAAACGGGATTATGGACGTCTGTCTCCCAAGATACAACGCTTCTTCCAAAGTCGATACTGCACAATACC
>CAIGRP010100875.1:0-19566 GCA_903798385.1 Fraxinus cuspidata | reverse complement strand
TTATACTAAATTCGAATAGACAAAATTAAATAATAATAAATAAATAAATATATATATATATATATATATATATATATATTATCTTATTTTAGGCTGCGTGTTTGTGTGTGTTAGATAGTCTGGCCAGCAATGATAATTAAATTTGAGATTTTGTGTTGATTTATGAACTGTGGATAGGATGTATGCTAGACTGATTGAGATTTAAACTTGCAATACTTGATATTATATGTGTACTAGAAGTTGGACATTGTGATGCAGTGTGTTAATTCATATGATTGATAGGTTGATATAGTTGGACATAGATGCTTTACCCAAATCATACTAAATTACTTATTATTAGACAAAATTTAGCACAGTTTGGGGGGTGATTTTGTTGTTGTAGGAAGATACGGATGTGGACAGGGATTCTATGTGTGAAAATTTTGTGTTGATTTTCTTAGATTAACGGGATGAATTGGGCGAAAACTGTTAGTTGGAGGTCGGTTTGCTTGAATAGATGTTTGATAACGGGCATTGCACTGATCAATGCATAATTTTTTTAAGAAATATATATAAAATACATTTCTTCCTAGCCTTTATGACTCGAGTTATTAAGCCCGTTAGGGTATTTACAACTCGGTGATTGGGAGTTATCGGCCAAAAGCTCGTTACATGGGTCATACAGAATGTTTAAGGGAGAGATAGTGCAAAAAAAAAAAAAAGGAAAAAAACAGGTGCATGAAATAGAAGATGCACCAAATGTCCCCGTTAAGACTTGACTTTTGATGAGGGATTATTAGCCTAGTCTAGCCCTAGAGGTTGAAACAATCAAAGAATTGGAGAATCCTTGTTTATTAATGTGTTGACTTACAATTAGTAGAATTCATCTGAACTGGAGAAGGTGATGATGCAATCAAAAATTCAACCTTAGATTACACACTGAGAAAATAGTGAAAAAAGAATAAGTTTGGGGGTATGTGAATCATTAGAGAGGTGAAAAGATATATTTGACCACAAAGGGTCGAGAATTGAAACAACTTGTGAATTCATGATTGTCTACTTAACACACACACACGTCAATTTTGTATTAGAAGAGTGGATATTGGTTTGGAATTCTGACTTTGAAACAATTTGTAGATTTAGTATTATAATTTCAAATACTAAGATAGAAAGTTAGATTGTCTAACCAAATATCTTTGCATGCTTGTGTGTTTGTTGTTATTTAGGTTTTAATTTTGTTTGAGCACAAATAAATGTTTAAGTTTAGGGTATTTGATAAGTGTTTTGTACACTTATTCAGGGTCTAAAATAGCAATATTTGATAGTTATTTTGACAAAATATATCCTAAATTATTGTATTTTATGTTATATAGGTAAAACTCAATAGTTGAACAAGAAAGAAAAACAGAAGCGAAAATTGGTGAAAATGGGCAAAATCCAAAGTTTGATGACCAAATTGTAATTATTCAATAGTTGATTCGGACACAAGAAGATACTTTGAAGATTATTAGGAGACAATTGGATGAAATTATAGCTAAAAAAGGAATGGAATATGATCAAAATCAATTTCCAATCGCACAACTTATATCCTTACTTTGAAGATTTATAGGAGACAATTGGATGTAATTAGAATTCAAAAAGAAATGGAATATGATCGAAATCAATTTCCAATCGCACAAGTTATATTCCAGATTTTTAGCCGAATATTGAGACTCATTTTTGGTATAGTAAATCTCCAAATTAGAAAATTCTATTTCAAGAAAAGTTGTATCCCTTTGAGATATATTTCCAACGAACTTTGAATCGCTTCAATCGGATATCTGGAGAAAATGTTATGGCCAAAATACTGACTACTGTGCAGAAAAAAAAATTCGCACACGAAGGAACTTTATTCGATTGAAACTCTTTTGGGAGTCAATTTGGACGAGATTTTCAACTAAATTTTGACTCCTACAAATAAATAACAGCAGAATAAATATTAGGGACCTCTCATATACATATTATACTCCAATATTTATCAATTATTATCATCAAATGAGAAACAAATCATATTTTTGTGAGAGAATTGAAGGAGGCTTTCAAGAATTTAATCAAGTGAAGATTCAAATTTGATTTTTGGGCAAAGAAAAGAAGGCGCAAGTGGAGATTCATCAAAAAACAATTGAAGACATTCAAGATTTCAAGATTCATCTTTATCTTCTCAATTAATCAAATATCTGGGTTATATCTTTTCACTTTAAATATGATTTTTTATAATTTCGATATGTTACGCTAGTTTTATATATTGCTAGGATGAGATGAACCCTTATTGTGATATTTTTTATTTTTAATTAATTATTTTGAATATAATTTGATTTGATTTGTGGATGTTTATTATCGTTTTATCGTTATTTTCAATTGCTTGATCACCAATTGAAATCATAGAGGTTTGATAGTTGCATAGATTGCGGTTTTGGAGAGAGAATTTGTTTTGCTATTCTTGATTTTGTTGTTATGAAGTAAGAGAGAGAGGAGGGGAACGAGAGAGAGAGAGAGAGAGAGAGAGATGCCCGCGAAGTAAGGAGGGGAAGATAACACGTTTTTCATTTTCTAATTTTTGAAAATAATTTTTCAAAATGCCAAAAAGAACACATTTTCAACAATCTCAAAATGGACATTCAAATCACAAAAACCCAAAATGAATTCAAAACTCAAAACACAAAATTGAAATACAAAGAGAACAACCCTTTAACTTCTCAAAAAATTTCACTTTGTGATTTTGCAAGTTTTTGTGTCAAGAACATTTGTGAGTCCCAACTTTCTCTCGACATTTGAAAGACATGAAGCAAACTATCAAGAATTTACCCTAGTTGTGCAAGTTCATACTGTCCAACGACCTCAACTCCACTCCCGTGACCCCGTTTGTCCCTTTTCCCCATCGTCATAGATTCAGACGACAACTTGCTAGATCAGCTTAGTGATCCTTCAATCCATTCCCTTCCGGCTTCTCCAAACTTCAATGAAGTATTTAATAATGTGTTCGCCTACATGATCCCTTACGAGGACTGTTCGGATCATAATAACTATGTCCCAAATGGATAACCGCTGGAGATTGTTGTCATTAGCTTCGAAGAGGAGATGGAAGAGAATGAAAGTGAGATATCAGCTGTTGATGATGCATGATGTGTGAAGGATGTTGAATGGAACCGATCTTCAAGTGAGATATATTATTATTATTATTATTATTATTATTATTATTATTAACTGTCTAATTGTCAAAGTGTTAAGTTTATTTCAAAAGTTGTGTATCCATCTTTTCCAAATTCTAACAAAATATTTAGAATATGCATCTTCAAGTACTTTCAAGAAATTACTTTCACGGATGAATATGTTCAAAACAAGCAAGCTGAACTTTTGAGAAAATTTAATAGCAAACTGTTGAGACTAACATTTCAACTATCTAGCCTATATTATTTTCAATGTCATTTGTAGTAGAATGGAATGTACAATATTAAATGCTCAACAATATGCACATGAATATCATAAAAAATATTGTCACCAACGAATGAAAATGAATTGCAAAGTCGGGTCATCAAAATAGTCTCACCAATGAATTCAATGGCTTACATTCAAAAATAGTAACAATATTCTACTACAGTATATGCCATGAGTATTAATAACAAAAATTAAGCATTCATTTAAACAACCTCCAATTTCCTCGTCACTTCCATTGGTCATCTATGTAAACAAACTGTCCCCTATGCGATACGACGAATCTCAAATATTCATTCATACACAAACATATGTATAGTGAAATGATAAGCATGCTGGACAAATTTAATGTATTGCGGTTTAGATGCATGCACGATGTATTGTTGAACAACTTATACCGAACAGTTTCAAACTGATTAGACGGACAGCTAAAATGTCTATCCAGTTAGTTATGAAATGTCGAGATTGACATTTTGAATGTGTATCTTGACTGTCAAGATCGGATCCAAGGTATATGATATGAAAACATTCTTTTTGAAGCATTAAGTATGTTCATCTATACTCCACTACCATATGAATAACTTTTGACAAATAGTTTTAAAAAATCTGTATTAGGGGGATCTTTCAACTCTTTCATGCTTTCAAATAGCTATATTTTCAATAATTTTACTAATCCAATCAAAATTAATGAATGAATAATAATTTACAAAGTAATATTTTCTTAGTATTTATGAGTTAAAATTACTAAGTTTCAAGATAAAAATATTAAGATAATGTAAATGCTAACATCAAATTAGAAGATAAATTCACTATGATTTTATCTTTGATATTTTAATTCTTGAAGGAGAAATTCACTTAGATTCTTTGAGAGAAATCTTCATTTCTTCATGTCAAGAAAATGTTAGAAAATACTTAATTTTTTCTTGATCTACCTATTATTCATTATGTAATAACTTAAATTTATGATTAGCTTCTCAAACAAGCCACACATGAAGTCTTGAGAATTTGATCAAAGAGATTTTGATTGATTCTAATGGGCTTTTTGGGAAAACTTAGTTCAATGCTTCTTCTAAGATTCTATTTGGTGATGGGTTTGGTGAAGGGGATTATGGGGACTTAATGGAAAGAGATAATTGCTTTAATAGTTGTTGTAATGGGAATGGTGGGTGAAGGGGGTTAAGGGTTAGGTGACACAAACAATTGCAGGAATAGCTACGGCGACGGCGAATGGTGAAGGTGGGAGAGAAGGATGAAGAGGAAGTGAATTTTTTTATAGTTTTGATTATTTAATTATTTAATTTGGGACTATGGTTGAAATTAATTTTTTATTTTTATTTTTTAATTTTTAATTTTTAATCGGGAGGGTATATTCTCCATTTCATAATTTTTTATCGGGAAATGGACGATAGGGGAGTATTCCACACTAAACGTTTCAAATAGGGACATTTTGTGCTATTTTCGAAAGGTGGGGGTTTTCGACAGTTTGGCCAATACGTAGGGCCGTAGAGGGTGTTGTGTAGTTTAGCCTTTTAAAATTCAACAAAACAACTTTTAAATATGAAATTACGAGGTTCGATCCAACAATACAATATGTAATCGTGTGGAATTAAAAATTAATTAGAAACAAGTCACTATTAATTATTTCTAGATGATTAATCAATCAAGTCAATTTTCCTAAATTGAATTGCCATAATTATATGAAAGTAATAAATAAACAACTAGAATGATCACGAAGAAAATCCAACTAAGCAAAAAACTTCGGGGTGCCAGTTAACAATCCACTATAAACGAATTATGAATTTACAGTTCGCTAAACTCGACTACCACTAATATTTTCTGACCTCCTGACTGCAATTCCCACAGCCCTTCTAGATTGCGTGCTCTTACATTAACTTCCAGCTACAGTTTTCAAAGCCCTCGTGGATTGCGTGCTCTGTATCAACTCCCGACTTTATGAATTCGTCTATCTCATGTGAATCATCAAAGATCTACGCGTTCTCCAACAACTGGAACTCTAGTCACCTTTCCTTGATCTTCTGAACTTTGACAGATGTGTAGGAAGTAGTAGAATGGTATTTGGATTATGGATTTGACGTTTTCAATGTTAAGATCAAATCAAAACATGAAGGTTGAAGCTAATTTGATGAAGCGGATATGAAGTAGTATATATTTTCTCAATGATCAACCTTAGAAAAACCATTTAGAGGCTTGCTGGTATTTATAGTTTAGGTTTCGAATTGAAAATTTTTTTGGGAAAATTTGTTGCTCAAGCGAAAGTTGGGCGACAGCGAGCGACAGCATGTCGCTCGAGCGAAGACAAGACAACAGGCGAGCGACAATGTTTCTGTTTCGCCGCTCGAGCAAAATCATGGCGGCAGTCTAGCAAAATTGTGGCGCCGTTTTTCCTTATCTCCAATCTCGAACCCTAGATCTAATACATCTCAATTAACAGTATTTGCAACTTACTCCTTAACTTTTACAACACATTAATTCTAGTTCTTTTTTGTTCACAGATTTTCCAATTACATTAAAACTTAACAAACTCCCCATTTGCCATTCTGTGACAAAACTAAAAATCTAAAAAGTCAAGGTAATAAAAATACAAACACAAGATAACTACTACTATCAAACCAAATGTCTTGATTGAAATATGTTTTTTCTTTGTAAACCTGTTTCTTGAACAAACATCTCAATACCCCGTGTAAAAGCATGTGAAACAGTAATATGGATAAACACAATTTAAACAGTTAATCATTAATCATACCAGCTAAATTAAGATGCTATATCAACGTAAACCAACATACCAAAACAAACATTGATATCACTAAATATCAAAACTTAATCTAGTTGAAACGAATATTATATACTCCGAATCAAAATATTAACATTAAATGTTCACGTCAAATAAAAAAAATTGAGTACATTTATAGTGATATATCTACTCCCTTTTTTTTTTGTCACAAATGACAAGTGACCGATAGTTAACATACAATAATCCAAAAATAAAGTTGTTAGCACACATAAGTATAAGTAATGAACAATTACCCTTCCTACATACGTAACTCAAGTTAGCATAGAGTAAATTGTATAAATGACACATATGTGTAAAGTATCACTAATCATTTGGAAGTAGGACTCCAAACCTTAATTTTGTGAGAAATGACATGATAAACATCACTCCCAATAAGTGTATTCCTCTACTTATGAAAGTCAACATATTTTAAGCACATTAGAACCTATACAGAAAATCTCATTTTGTATGAAAATTTTCTTTTCTCCCCCTGACTTTGAGCATTATGTATTTTTACATCTTTCAATATTGTAAGCTCATTATTATTTTTCACATCTTAAGTGCATGCTCTTCTTTATTAAGTGACTAAAATGACCACTGTAGCGAGCTTTACGCCGGTTAACCTAAGTCAATTGACCATAGGCACCAGGATATGAGAAACCCCGATATGCTTAATTGCTCGAGTCAAATAGACTCCAAATAAGAACATGAGATATGAAAATTTTTATTACAGGAGATAAACTTGAGCTTAAGTCTAATAAATAAGGTCAATTTATGTTCAAAGTCACTTTACTAACATGTGATTGACATCCAAAATCTCACAAGATTCCCACTATTAATATCATAGTATGTGTAGTTCAGATGGTACATGAAGACACCTATACTATGTACTCCATAAATAGCATAAGTTAGCAATGGAAACTATGTTACAGTTTATCGATTAAACACATGCTTGATCACATCAAACAAATTCAAGCATATTGTAATACTGTAAAAACTAAGTCTCGCATTTTATTTTTAAATTTTCTATTTTTTTTACTTTAAAGCATGAGTACACCAAGTACACAAAACTAATAATAAAAAATAAACAATATAATATAATAAATATGATGCATGAAATTTTTACTTAGAAAACAAAAAAACAAATATGATGCATGCATAAATCAATGTCACACAATGCTAAAACTCGAGCATGCACCAAAGAAATTAACTACAGAGCTATACAAACACCAATAGCCATCTTAAGAGATTCAAATCTCAAACCATCTAATGGTTTGATAAATAGGTCAGCTAATTAGTTTTCTATAGAGATGTACTCAAGAGTTACCTCACTGGTCTCTACAAGCTCTCGAATAAAATGATGTCGTATATTAATATGTTTGGTTCGAGAGTGTTGAATGAGATTTTTGAAAATATTGATGGTACTAGTGTCATCACAAAACACAGTCATAGTTCCTTGGTCAATTCCACAATCCCTCAACATCTGCTTCATCCAAAGTAGTTGAGTGCAGCAACTTCCTACAGCTATATATTTGGCCTCTGTCGTAGATAATGAGATAGAATTTTGTTTCTTACTCATTCAAGCTACAAGATTAACACCAACATAAAAATGTCATCTAGAAGTAAATTTTCTATCATCAGCATTTTTAGCCCAATCGACGTCGGAATAGCTAGGAAGGTCAAGATTAGAGTCCCGAGAGTACATGATTTCATAATCTATGGTTCCATTGATATATCTGATATATCTAATGATACATTGCACAACACTTAGGTGGGATTCCTTGGAATAAGCCTGAAAGCGCGCACACACCCCAACACTAAAGGCTAAGTTAGGTTTACTTGCAGTGAGATAAAGTAAACTACCTATCATACTCCTATACAATGTCTGATCAACACTCTTATGAAGTCTAATCCTTTCAACTAAATTACCAACAATATTTACCGTAGGATGATTAGATTTAACTCTTCAATAGAGGTTTCTAGGCATTTAGAAGTGTGAGGAATCGAGAATTGAAGTTTCTTTAGATTCAGTTACCATGACGGGACCTATACTCAAGTGATCTAACTCTTCACAATCTCTTTCAATCTCTCCCTCACTACAAGCATCATCTACTATTATATTAATAGATTCCATCACAACTCGTGTACGAGCAATATACTCGATAGGCTTGACTATTTTTAGAGTATCCTAGGAAAATTCCCTAATCACTCTTGGAGTCAAACTTGTCTAAATTCCTTCTATTTCTTAGAATATTGCACTTGCTGTCAAACACACAAAAGTACTTGACAATAGGCATTTTACCATTCCAGATCTCATACGGTGTTTTATCAATTTTAGGTCTAAGGTAAACCATGGTCACTATGTGACATGCAGTGTTGATGGCTTCACCCCATAAATGCATAGCTAGTCCCTTACCATGAAGCATAACTCTGGCCATTTCTTGAAGCATGTGATTTTTCCTTTCAACAATTCCATTTTGTTGTGGAGTGATCGACGAGAAGAACTCATGCTAGATTCCCTCATCCAGACAGCTCTCAAGATTAAAGTTTTCAAACTCTTTTCCATGATCACTCTGAATTTTAAATAATGTAAAGTTTTTCTCATTTCTAAACCTTTTACACAAGACATGACAAGACTAAATATCTCAATTTTTCTCTCAATGGCTCAATCAATGTGTATTGAGAGAAAACATCAACCACAACTAAAATATATCGTTTACCACCAAGACTCTCGGTTCTAGATGGTCCCATTAAGTCCATATGGAGTAATTCTAGCAGCTTGTTTGTCAAGATTTTGGAAGTTTCTTTATGATTTACTCCAATCTGTTTACCTTGTTGACATTGTCCACACAAAGTGTTTGCATTATTTTCAAGCTTAGGTAAACCATTAACAAGTTTTTTCTTAGCAAGTTTAGACAAACTCTTATAGTTCATATGACCAAGGCATTCCGTCATATCAATCTTGGCACTGCTATATACAGATGAAATTAGAAAGAACTCTATAACAATTGTCAGAAGTTCTTACACCTTCAAGAACAACGTTACCTGTAGAATTATACATAGTACACTGTTTTTGAACAAAACTAACCTCAAAATTAGCTTCACATATTTGACTGATACTTAACAAAGTTGACTTTAAACCTTTTACATAAAGCACATTTGAGATAACAGGTAATTCAGATATATTAACAGTACATTTACCTATGATAGGTGTGGTAGCCCCGTCTCCAAATTTAATCATACCGCCATTCCAATCATTGATAGTTGAGAACAAGGCTTTACTACCACACATATGTCTAGGACTTGCACTATCAAGATATCAAATAGAGTTATTTTGAGCTTTAAGTACAATGTGGACAACATAGCAATTCAACTGATCATTAGACCTAGGAAGATCAATTTTCTTAACCCATTTTTTAGAAGTATAGGTGCTTCCAGTTAACTGAGTCATCATTTCAGTTAAGGGGATAACCTGATTGGTGTGGAAGTTAACCTTACTTGAGATATCCTGACTTTTACTTTTAGTTGCAAGTTTACGACACCTAGGTTTTGTGTGTCCCAGTGCACCACAATTGTGATAGGTAGGAATAAACCTAGGTTTAAACCTACTCTTAGGTTGTTGCTGATTTATAAGATGATTGCTCCTACGTTGTCCTCTTGATCCTAAAACATTCTTGCCCTTGGGTTCAGGATTAGTAGTATTCCTAACTTTGTTTGTGGCTGGGACGAATGTGGTCTTGGAAGTACTAGCGATAGTATTATCATTTTGAACGTATTCTAAACCGTACCTATTTCCAGCAGTCTTGTTCATCCCTAACAAATTATTGAGTTCTTGAGTAGCACTCATGAAGGAATAAAGTTGAATATTAGATTTTTCTAGAACACTTGTTAAGGATTTAACTTTAGCTTCTAGACTCTCATTAACAAGTTTCAACTCATCCAAATTTTTGGTAGAATCCTGAAGGCCACCTAAGAGTTTTTCTCTCTCTTTCAAGTTCATTAACGTTTTTTAGTACAACTTTATTGACATTCTTGATTTTAAGACTCTTCTCAAACAGCTGTTAATAAGATTCATGAATATCGGTCTCATCATCAGAACTCTCACTTTATTTACCATTCTCCACTGTTTAACTCTCCTTATCAGATTCAATCTTAGCTATAGCATGAAAGCTAAAAAAATTTTGTTCATCCTCACCACTAGAGGCATCACAATGAACACTCGAATTTGATTAATTGCTAATGCCTTACCACTTCCTTTATTCAAATTCTTCTTCAAATTATGATATCCATTCCTACAGTGACCAAAACCCTAACACTTGTGGTATCTAACTAACTGGGTTTTCTTACTAGAAGTCATATGGTTTTTTTTCTCATGCTTATCTTTCGAGAATTTACTAGGGACATCATTTTTCCTCTCGTAAGGGTTTCTCTTATTTCTCATCGCCTTCTGAAATTTCTTAATGAAATACGCTATTTCTCATCCCTAAGGGTCTTAGTGTCCGTAAATTCACTCTCTTATTCCCTAATGGTGTTCATGGATATGGATTTAACATTATTTGGTTGAGAAATGGTGAGTTCACAGGTTTGGAGAGATCTTACGAGTTTCTCTATCTTAACTTCATCTAAATCCTTACTTTCTTTAATAGCGGTGATCTTGGT
Organism: Fraxinus cuspidata; assembly: GCA_903798385.1. Lineage (NCBI taxonomy): Eukaryota > Viridiplantae > Streptophyta > Magnoliopsida > Lamiales > Oleaceae > Fraxinus > Fraxinus cuspidata. The sequence continues at coordinate 8,666 of CAIGRP010100875.1, read as the reverse complement.
CTAAACCTTTCAAGTAGGGATCTAAAGAATTTTCAAACTATCTTAGACTCGGGGATCTTCTTACCTAGGCTGAAACTCGAGTTTACTATATCATTAAGCTTCACATAGAATTTATCGAACGATTCATCGTCCTTCATTCTAATTTCTTCAAACCTAAAGGGTAATATCTACAGTTTGAAGTTTTTAACAGTTTTGATACCCTCGTGTGTGGTCTATAAGATATCCCAAACCTCTTTAGCAGTTTCACACATCAACACTCTCCTAAACTCCTCTGCAGACACATCTATAAACAGAGCATGAAACCTTTTACTATTCCAGTTGCAATCAGCTACTTGATCTTTGGTCCAAAGAGAAATGTCAACGGGTGTAACAACACCAGCAACAGTGGACATCACAAAATGTGTCAAGCTAACAACTACCTACTACCACTTGACATTGTTCTGAAAGCTTACTCAACCTTTGGCAAGACCATAATATGCTTGATTTTAAATATATAACTTAAGCTAGGAATAAGTACAACAAAACATAGGACTAATAACAACGAAAGTGTCAAACTAATGTCAATAAATATCGTGCCATTGTAATTGTTATAATTCCTTCCTAAAGCCCAGAAGGTTTTATATTTCCGTTCTAAAATTTGTAGGATTATTGATCCTTAGGAAAACAAGTCCATAGAATGGTTTTCCAAAGTGATTCTCAAAATAGTTTTGTAAGTGTTTGGATTTTATTTAGAGAGGATGATGTTCTAGTCTTTGTCGACCCCATTATATTCCCCAACATTCCTTCGATATGTATTTTGATATTTAAGGGAAGTGTGATTTGATGAGCTTTCAGGATTAGGATGAGTTCCCCTCTGCAACAGCGGCGTGAAATAGCTAAGATTGTAAATGGAAAAAAGAGGCTAACCAATTGATAGCAATCTTTTGTCATATTTTTGTATTTTTCACATATGTGCATCTGGGAGGAATCACAGAGGGTGAAGAGGCGTTGGTTCTCTACCATGTGCTATCAGACGTTCACAATCCATTTCGCCAAGCTTGATTCCACGAAAATGTTTTCGATTTGCCATAGCTGCCGAACTATAGAGTACTATCCATTACAACTATTTACCTTCAGGTGGCCCATGAATATATCAACTCATGAATCTTCGAAGAAATATGATATAATGCTCGTATCATTCTCTGAACTCTAGACGTTATGCCTTCCATAGAAATTTGCTAGGTTACCATCATTTTTTATTAGAATGTAATCTTTTTGAATGACTTGCCGAAGTCATTTTTGTACTTTGTAATTTCTTTTTGTAATAAGAAGTTTTTTTTTTTCATCTACATATTCATTGTCAATTTGCTTGAATACTTAATATTGCATATCGTGAGCTTCATTTGAGAAGCGTCTCACCTTTCCTCTAGAAAGTCCAGGTTTGAATTCATGGCTTCCTCATTGTGTTTTTCATCAAAGTTTAACTTCCTTGGAGAGATCAAGCCTATTTTCACAGGTATCATATCCTTGACTCCTTAAGCCAATGAGAAAAGAGTCTCTAATGTGGCCGTCCTTGTAATGGTATTGTATGACTAAAAAATTGTTGTAACTCGTCTGCCCATAGTCCCTTCGCGGAATCAAGCTTTCTCTTCCTAATGCTTTTCAAGGTTTTGTTTAGTGTAAGGGTAATATGGAGTAAAAAATGTCTATGGATTCCCAATTCTTTGCTCATGGATTTCATCATTTTTTTCCTCGAAATTGTGCGCCATTAACTAATATAATAGAGTTCAGGATTTCAAATCTACAAATGATGTCTTTCGAGATGAACTTATAAGTATTAGCCTCAGTAATATTGGTAAGTGATTTTGCTTCAACACACTTGAAGTAATGTATTTCTATGATCATGAACCTTAGGTTAGATCTATCTCTAGACAGGGATCCCACAAAATTAATACCCAATTTCATAAAAGGCCGACGACTATTGGTGGTAGTCAACTCTTGGGATGGTTGATGAGGTATAACTCTGATCCTTTGATATTTTTCACATTTTCTAGCAAAATCAGTGGTTTCTTTCCTCATAGTTGGCCAATAGTAACCCTTTTTCAACACCTTATGTGCCAAAGAATGTCCGCTAGCGTGATTCCAGCATATAGCTTCATGAATTTCCCTCAATACATATAATGCCTCATCATTGTCACACATTTAAGCAAATGTGTTGTGTAGCCTTGCTTGAATAGCATTCCATCTTGTAATACATATGCTTTTATACGCATTTTTCTTCTCTTTTACTTTTGAGGAGGATCGCATCTCTCAGATAGGATGTTATCTCTTATATCCAAGGGTCTCCCCTTGAACCCATAGATTTTCTCCCTTTCCTGAATGACTCGTGGGTCTAATAACAATTCTATTGGTACAATTTTGAATAATTCTACATCCTTTGTACTTACCTTAGACAAAGCATTCGCGTACCCATTTTCTTCTCTTGAATTTTGGGAGAGTTCAAACTTGTCAAAGACTTGTATTAAGCTCATGTCTTGATCAAATATGCGGTCATTATTTTGTCGTTGGCGATGAATTTCCCATTGACCTGATTAACTACTAACCATAATTTATTTTTTACTTCAATCCTTTGGGTACACATTTCCTTGACCAGCCGAAGTCATCCTAACAGGGCATCATATTCGGCTACAATGTTTGTTGCTTTAAATGCGAACCTGAGCACACAATTTAACTTGGGTCATTCCGGGCTGCTTAAGATTATCATAGCTCCAACATCTCTTTTCCCTGACAACCCATCAACAGATAACTTCCAAATCTTCTTGTTCTGGTTCATTTTCAAGAATGGGGGCATCTAAAAGCTCGACAATGAAATCTGTCAATGCTTATGCTTTAGTTGCAGATTGTCCTTTATAATTTATTTCATATTTCCCTAACTCCAATGCGCATTTCATTAACCTTCCTGATAAGTGGGGCTTTTGTAATACTTGTTTGAGTGGATAGTTAGTCAATACCTCAATATTGTAGCTTTGGATATAAGGATGAAGCTTTCCATATGTGGATATCTCGCCTCATCACCTCGTAAAGACTACCCAGATAATTGCTGCTCCCCTTCCTTTCTTAATAGAACGGACCTCACAGCTACCTTAGAGACTGCTAGATAGAGCAACAATTTCTCCTCATCCAATATAGTTTGGCTAAAAGCGGGCTTTTCCCAAGGCGTGTTCGCATTCTTCAATATATTCAAACTTTTTCCCTCCTTTTAATACTTGAAAGAAAGGAAAGCATTTAGCAGTGGCCACGAATCTGCTTAAAGCTGCGACCCTTTAGGTGAGACTCCGAAACTCTTTGGGTTTTGATGGAGATCACATCTCTAAGAGAGTTTGTATCTTATCAGGGTTGGCCAGTTGGCCTCAATGCTTCGTTGGTTTACCATGAATCCTAAAAAACTTTCACATCACTCCGTAGTCACACTTAAATGGATTGAGTTTCATATGATATTTTCGAAGAATATGGAATGCTTCCTCCAAATGTTTCAAATGATTTTTGGTTTGAAGACTTTTACTAAGTATATAATTAATACATACTTCCATTGTTCTGCCTATATGATCTATGAACATTCTATTGACTAGTCTTTAATATGTTTTGCCCTGGCTTTGTTAAATCAAAGGGAATTACCTTATAGCTATATAGACATCAATCAGTAACAAAGGCAGTATGTTCTTCATCGAGTTCATACATAGAAATCTGATTATATCAAAAGTCCGTATCCATTAAACTCAATAGTTCATGTCATGTCGTCGCATCCACCAGCCGAAGAATTTGTGGAGCCAAAAACTATCTTTAAGACATGCTTTGTTAAAGTCTATGAAGTCCTGACAGGTTCGCCACTTTCCATTACTCTTTCAAACTAAAATTGGATTATAGACCCCTACTCGGTATTGAGCTTCGCGAATAAACCCATTTTCCAATAATTTATCTTCTTTGCCTTTTAAAGCTTAGTATTTTTTGGCGTTCGGCGCTCATTGGTCCCTCCTTTGGATTTTAGGCCTCACTTTGGGATCGAATTCAGTACCTGACATTCCACTTTTAGATCAATCCCGACCATATCAGCATGTTTCTAGGCGAACACATGGAGGTTCATTTTTAGAAGAGAAAAAATTAGTAGGCTTTTCATAGGCTCAACATAATCTTTGCCAACTTTCAAAAGTTTATTTACATCCTCTTCGCCAACAGTAAAGCTTTCTAGCTCTTCAACCACTGCGGCTCCAAATACGCATGCAGTGATGCGAGGGTCGATTGAGTCATCGGCTTCAATTTTACCTTCCAGGGAATTTTTTCTTCAACCATTGATATCAAATCCACCCTAGGGATTCGCGGGGCTGCCTCTCTTAATAATGATTTCTACTGATGTGGAATAACCAATGAAATCAGTTTTAAGTATTCCTACTCGCAGCTTACTCTATAGTTGATTATGATGCCTCACATTACGAATGCCCACTAAAGTTATCATGAGCTCGCAAATGGTTTGGTAGCTTTGGAAATGTTTGCTTGGTAGAAGCAACGACACATCATTGATCCTTTGCGAATTTTAATTGATGACCCAAAGTATATATTTAACAACGTAGTTGCACTGTTTCAGCAAATAGATTTCTCTTGGTACCTACAATTAACTTTTATGAAAACAAGAACATCTACTACTGATGTAAACATGTATCAGAAAGCAACAACTGTCGTGGATAAAATTTATGTTAGTTTCCGATTATCCATCTTCATATCGAACCATTTCCAGATTTAGGTCCTGATACGAGCTCTGATATATCACTCTCAAAGAAAGCGGTGTGAAGAGCCCTAACACATTGTTCGGCTTCGCTGTCATTTACTATCAACGAAATGTTAACTTTTGAAGCACCTTGAGAGATCATCTGAACATTGACACCATTCGTATGAAGCACACGGAATGCCTGCCACATAAAAACCAAACCGCTATATCAAAATATATTTACAGAGCAATTTTGAAATATATATCTAGACAACAAATGAAAACCCAATATCAACAGAATACTAACATCAGCAACGGAGAATGTAGAGAAGCGCAAAATAATTGCTAGAAATTTATTATAAAGCAAATATTCATGGACTCATGAGCATTAAACCAAAAAGACAACTATGCTAAAATTTAATGGGCTTTCGCAATAAACATGCTGAGATTATAGCAGAGCACCTTTTCTAGTATCAGTGACGACCTCTGAACATTTCCTATGAGAGAGATGATTGATCGGTGCTGTAGAAGATTCACAACTGCAATTTTTTCGAGTTCTTCCATAACATGATCTAGTTCCTGGTTAACAAGTGAGAACAAGGTAAGAAACTTATCTAGTGGAGCAAAGGAAATACTCCTACCCACAGCTAAATCTCAACGTGAAACTGAAACCATAAATTGACGGGATATTTTTTAAGCTTATAGTACAAATCCTTGATAATAAAAAGAAGCCCTGCCCGATTTCACAAGCTTGCCTGCTGGATCAGTTCTCTGCTCCAAAGCTTGGATGGATCCAATGTCAAGGAAATACTAACTTCACTGGTGGCAACAACATCCACAGATATTTCCAATTCTTCAAAGATTGAAAACACCTGAACAGAGACATCATTATGGAAATTTCATTAGAGATTTGAAATACTTGTCAAACCAGTCAAGATCAAGCAGCAGGTGCTGCCTTCACCTTAGCAAGAAACCCAAATTGCCCAAGCATTCGGGTGCTGACAATATCCAACATCGTTACATTTTGTTTTAAGACAATGCTAGTAAGTACTGCCTGTAAACGGAAAAGAATAGATGTAAGCCTTCTGACCTTTCTATTGACCATGTTTTGTTAGTTAAATACTATCGTGCTGCTAACCTGACTCATATCTCTTCCTCGAGTAATTAGGGTTCCTGGAGCTTTCGGATTGTATGAGTTCTTAACTCTTACAGGAATATCACCCTCCCTAGCAGGTCTCATGGACTGTGGATGGAGGACCTTTAAATCCAAAGAAACAGATGTATGTTGTAAGCATGTTATACCCAGCAGAAAGAGGAGGGGGCCCTATTAGGCAAGTAACTCTCCATTACATGTCAGAGCTTCAATCAACATACTAGCTGCATATATATATATGTCGATTTGCAATCAAAACCAACACATTTGGATTCTAACCCAGCAACATCTTACTTTATCCGGCAGAGAGAGTGAAGCCTCACAATGTAGCTACGTTATACATTGCATATAGATTGTGTGGTACCTGTGCGCCAAAGTAAGCAAGTTCAGCTGCCTCATCAAAGGTTAGATATGGCACTGGCTCAGCGAGTGGATATATGTTGGGGTCACAAGTCAAAACACCATCAACATCTTTCCACACCTGTAAAGAACAGTGATAGGAGAGGTTATACATTTTGTGCATGTAAATGTATACTACAGAATAATTCCATGCAGATTAGATAGTAATGCTCTTTTTCTTCTCAAAGCAAGACCACAAAATTTGTGAAAATTACTTGCCTGGATTTCTCCTAACCCCAATGCTTTACCAATAGTAGTGGCAGTCAAATCACTACCACCCCTACCCAATGTAGTCACTGCACTAGTTCTCCAGCCCTACAATAAAATGTACATTTTGATTTTTTTTTCCGGATGATAGAAATTTGTGTACAAGAGAAGTACAGTAATCCAGGAAATGTAAACAGGAATCATAATGGTAGCAACCTTTCCAAGGAAGCCAGTCACGATAGGAATTGCAGGATCGTTAATCCAATCTCCATGCAATCTCTTTGCAACAGCTGGATAAGTTGCCTCTAATATATCGGCATTTGTAAATTCATCGGTTGTTATAAAACCAATATCAAAGGCGTCATACTGTAAATAAGATGTGAGTTATTAATTTATCCAAATCATGTGACAGAAACAAGGTAAAAAAATTACTTTATTGAGCAGGGAGCACAAAAGGAAAGGTTCATGTGATCGAAAACTATAAGAAAATCATTATCCAATAATAGCAAATAAAATTAAAAGAAATGCCTTCTCCATAAGTGCGATAGACATGTTTCTAATATAAATAAGATGCCACAAGATCTGGCAGGCTTGGAGAAGTGCTGGCAGATTCTAGTTGCTAACTAATGCAGTACATGACACCCTGGGATACAACCTAGGATGCACAGACACTTCTCCAAAGTGGGGAATGCAAGCTGTGGAGTGTGTCAGACACAAACATAGCTCCAACAAGTGCTTGACATTGGAAAACAAGTAAAAAGATGAAATTAATACAGATCAAACATGGATGTAATCATACAATACTAAAGGATAATAGTTCTAATTTTTGAAAAATCATCCTGTAAAGAAGATTAAAAATATTTCGAAGCACATAACAAAGTAAATATTCATACAACCCTGTCATCTAGAAGAACTTAAGACTGTGTGACTAAGAGCGACTACGGATTACACTGACCACGTAAAAAACATTTCATTACCAGCCTCATTATTGAGCCACATACTACTAATTACCACTTTACAGTAACTAATGAATGAGAGGGGTATTTTTATTAACACAGCAAAAAATAAATGTAACTATATACATATTTGTATTTTAGTTTTTAATTAATTATCCAACCTGCTACATTACTTTTTGATATCATCAACTTTGATACAATTAAGTTATTAATGTATTTGCTCAAAATTCAACTCGTAAGTGTCTCACGTGCTAACCTTAAAGCACAGGTGCATGCATTCCTGTCTATAGTACATGGCAACATGGCATAACAGAGGAGATATGAGAATGTTAAGGTATAATAACCTTTTACAAGTAGCTTAGAGGGAAGTCCCCTAAAGATGTACCATTTGACTTAAATTGATTAAAAACATAATTTATCCTCATTATTTCTCCATTTTTGGTATGGTAGTGTTTGGAGGTGAATGAGGTTCTCCAAACTGGCCCTAAGCCAACGTTTGATTGGCTAAAAGCCAAAAAGCAGTCAGTCCTTTTTTGTTCCACGTAGGAAACTATTTGCAATCAAATGATTATATCATTCTTAATTACATTATAATTTGAGGCACCAACGGAGATTAAAAGTAATAATAGCACCACTGTCTCATAACAAGCTCTTGTAACTATATAACTGTAACTTATAAGTGTAGCAAAGACTGCTCAACTTGAAAATACGAGGCAAACAAAGAAATCAAGGCATATTAATTACTGAGAAAATGAATCACTGGTTTATTAGATCAAAGCAAGGAATAACATGATTCTTAGAGAACTTGTTAGAAGGGCTAAGTTTTAGATAGTTGACAAAGAAGCATACTTGGCGAGCTTTGACACCTATTTTATTCAAATAGGCAGCAAAAATTCTTGTGGACATGCACTCTCCGAAAGAGGCTAAGTAGTCTTTAGTTCTTGGAGTGAGCTCTTTCATCATAGCAATTCCATTCAGAAGTTGCTCCAACTCAAATAGGTGTTCTGCAAAATGTTAACCAAAAGTAAAAAGGCAATCAAAATAGAGTCAAGATTAGATACATTAAAACATTATCACCATTTAAATGACAACTATAAAGAAAAGCTATTATGTTACAAATGAATTTAACGAACAGCAAAAATTACAGTCTGTTGGGTTTTTTGATACCCAATAAATCCGGGCGACGATTAAAAACAGTTGTCGGAAATTTATC
>CAIGRP010100867.1:0-15511 GCA_903798385.1 Fraxinus cuspidata | reverse complement strand
ACATTTTTTTGTTTAAATCTTTAGTTAAGACCATTCTTGATTAGGTAGTATGGTTGTAGTATTACTCTAATTAAATTTTTTATTTACTATATAGGAATCAACTTTAAGTATTGAATCTTGACCTATGCTAGTAAGAGTTGTGGGGAAGAATAAAGATTGACCTATGCTAGTAAGAGTCTTGACCTATATTGATAATTTAGTCTCTCTTTGAAAAAGCAGTGAAAGGGGGAAAATAAATTAAGCATGAAGGAGAATGCCACATTTATTTGGGATAGACTCTCTAGTAAAATCCCTCTCGATTTGATAATCGGAATCGAAATCAGATTTCTGGATTTTCGGATCTAGGGTTTCGAGTATTTGAGATTTAGGGTCGAAATGAGAATGGGATAATGAAACCGAACAGATACGAAGAAGAAATCGATGGAAAATGGTTTAAAATGGAAATTTATAGTTGGATTATCTTGTAGATAAGGAATCGTTGGAAAATAGGTCGGATTTTGCCTCTGGACGATTTCTACGAATGAGGATGTGAACTTGAATGGATATGAAGGGAAGATGAAGAAGAAATCGATGGAAAATAGGTCGAAAATGGAGATTTACAGTTGGATTTGCTCGTAACGTCGCATCTGGAGATTTGGGACTATGAATAGGGGAGGATATAACGTTTCTCAGGAGGAGTGAGAATTACGTGGTTTGGGCTTGTTGTAGTTAATCAGGTTGGGCTTTGGTTGTAGTTAATTAGGAGGTTTAGGACGTAATTAATACGTCCTTAAAATTTTTAATTAGATTAAGGGTATTAATTAAAACACTGTAAAAGATAGGTACTGGGCCTAATTTCCTCTTTTAAATTTGGGGTTGGGTCCTAATTAGTTGGGGCTGGATTTTACTGACTTTGGTTTTGATTTATTAATATTATTATTTTATAAAGTTAGAGTTTTGGATTTGTATTCGGGTTTGAGTTAGAGATTGGGTTGTGAGTGTATTAATGGATATTTTCACATGTTAAAAGGAAAAGGGTAATTATATTTAGACCACAATTTTTATTTCTTACAACATATTTTAATTTCACTTAAAGTTTTTGTCACTTTTTTTATTGTTTGTCACTTATTTTTAGTTTTTGTCACTTTTTTGAGTGACGATATCACTTTTTTAATAAAAAAAATGATATTTAACTTTACATTGTATTTTTTACATTCAAAATACTTTTCATATGATTTTTCAGAAGATAATTATAGGGGTATTTTTGTAAGTTGCCCATTTTGGTTTAGGCTAGAAAGGTTGGGTGGATTTAATTTTTGTTAGGGTCAATTTTAGTTGGTTGGGTCTGAATTTTTGTTGAGATTGGATGGAGTTAGATTTAGAATTTGAATTTAAATTTGGGCTAGAAATTGGTTCATGAGGGTTTTAAATTTGGGGTTGGGTATGAATATATGTTAAGTTTGATGGAGTTCTGAATTTTAATTTAGATTTGCTTTCGATATTATGTTGGGTTGGTTTTAATTTTGGGTTTCAGTTTGGGTCAAATAAGGGTTGGGTTAGGGATTTGATTTGATTAGGTTTGGTTTTGTTTGGGCTAGTGATAGGTTGGCTGGGTTTTATTGATTTTGGTTTCGAATTTTATTATTATTATTATTATTATTATATGAGTTTGGTTTTGTTTTTTATAACACTTGTATTTCCAACGATTTTTCGTGTTAGTCTTATCCTCAAACTTTTCGTTACTCTACAAATTTTGTATTTGATAACAATTTTATGTCCAAAAATTCGTTGAAATTGCATAAAAAAACTTATTTACTTAGTGTAATACATGATATAAATATAAATAAATCGTTTTATTTTCTTAAAGATGTTCACATTTTTAGATTACACAACTAGATATGATATCAATTATAAACTTTTAAGACAAGAATATGTGTTTATTTGATCTTTACATGAAAATAAAAATAAGCTCATGTTTGGTATACATTAAAATTTTCATTTTCATTCTTCTACTTATTTTCAATCACACATTCTTCAATAAAATAATATTTTTCAACACTTTAATAACTTTTCCTTCTTTTGCAACCGTAAATTCTCCATCAATCTATTATTCCATAATACATTCTTTCAAAATAATATGTCTCAAATACGCCCTAAATCGAAAAAGTCATTGCCTTTTTTCATATAAAACCCTCGAATTATCCTTTCAATTCTAGCGGGAAACTAATCTCCATGCCCTAAATTAAAACAAAAATTCAATAATGCCAAAATATGTTAATTAATAGGCCCTTTTACTGCAAAATAATTAGAGAGCAATCAAGTTCGATGGAAGAGCAAGCCATGTTTAATCAAAATACGTTAAAGATTTATTTTACATGTACATTGGCTACAAATTTGGCTGGGACGATCTCGTATATATTACCAAGTTTAATTAGATTGCGAGGCAACTTCTCGCTCTTGATATTTTTGATCAAGAAAACTACAATAATCCCAAGGTTGAAAATCAATGTTGTTGATGATTTGGGTCTCGTTGAAAAATTTTAGATGTGGGATGGATGGATTACGAGGTTTACACTAAAATTTGATATTTCCTTTAGCACTTTGTTTAGCAAATGAGTCCTCAACCTATCAACTAATTAGCAAACAAGTCCCCAAACTATTTTTTTTTGAAATTTACATTCCCCATCACAGTAGTCCCATTTCCATATTCTCGAAATGGAAAGAAACATAGTAGCGTGAACCCATTTCTGCTATCTCCTATTCCTTCTCTCATTGAAAACCCATTTTCATCTCCTCTACCCCAAGTCCTTTTCATCTCCCAAAACTCCATTTCCATTTTTCCGAAAGGAAAAGAATACAGTAACTATACCATATCCATATCCATCTCCTCTACTCCATTACTTGAAATACTTTTTGGCAACCACCCTGAGTGGATGTTAGTAGTCAACAGCCCTTACCTGCTGATTCCCAACCCCTTCTACCAACCGCCACAGGTACAGCTGCCTGTTCCACCACCGGTTCCGCCGCTGGTACAGCAGGGAAACAACTTTGGTAACTTCCTTAATGACATGGAACTGGATGCATTCATTGATGATCTGTTACATGATCCGGCCGAGAACCCACAAGTCGGTCCCGCCGAGAACCCACAAGTCACGGGAAATGTCATCCCACCCTTTTCCCCTAGTGAAAATCAGTTGATAGATTTATTGTCTAGGAGAGTTAACAATGGACCTTTTCAGTATGAGTTTGTCCATGAAAGGAATTTCTACCTGCATGCTCCAAAGTTTCTGGCAGGTATATTTTAAACTCTCATATTTTTGTTTCTTTTAAAATTTATATTTGTATTTGTATTATATTTGGAGATCACTTATATTTAAGATTTCGTATTACTTCTTTGTTCAAGTTTAATACGTTTTGACTTTTGTATTTGATCTTTGTACATGGTTGTGAACATTCCCTGTGAGCATTGCCGCATTGGTGTCTAGAGGGAATCTGTGATTCTTTTACAACAAACTAGTTATCACTTTACAAAAGAGGAAAATGTCAACTCTTAAAAATGAGAGTGTTCATACTATATATATTTTGGTTCTCACATGGAGTTGTGTTTTTCTTTGTTACTAGTAAAAACTCTACCTCCTGTGGTTGATTGAAAAAGACACAGCAATGCTTAACTTAATAAGCTATATAATTAGTTAGCTTTATTATTTCAAGATTGCTTTCAATGTCTCTTTCTTGTCTTCCTTATTGGATAGTTTAAAAAATGTGAAAACGTGTTATGATTTCCTTTTGAGTAATATGAAAATTTACAAAAGTTCATTTGAGCTCTCAATCCTTTTAATTTTGTAGATGTTATGTGTGGGCCAATTTTGATTTCAACTTGTTGGATAAGAGAATAAGGGCACCTACACTCATTTGAATATGCTCTGTCACTGTCCATGATTAAAATTAGAGTCCTAAACTCTTGTTCTTTTTTCCTTTCTATATGTTTTGTTTACAGATAATAATGTCCAAGCATATCCTGGAGCATTTTACTTTTTTACCCTGATAGTGCACCATGCTACAGGAAGAGTCAATCGACGTATTCTAAAAGGTTGTGGTGTTTGGGTTCACGCTGGTGGAAGCGTGAAATATATCATAGATGAAGGAAATCAGCGTTGTCGAGTCATAGGATGTAGGCGATCGTTTAGGTTTAGACCTGTCAATGTATCATGATGCCAATGCTAATGCCGATGCCGTTAGATGGATGATGAAGGAATACACATTGCACCCACATCAAGAGGTTCCCGACAAAATAAATATATATTATTTATTATTATTATAGATTTTTTTGTGGCACAACTGTACTCTAGTGAAGCTACACAGGGCACGGTAGCTCGGATGCATTATTGAAGGTAGTCTGAGTTTCCTTTTAAACAAATTATATGCTCTTTTAAACAAATTTACTTTACACCTTGTACTTGTTTATTATAGAGGCAACGGACTGCAGTAGAAGAAGAATACATGGCTGAAGCAATGGCAGCTTATGAGCAGGCCAATGAGTTACCATGAGCATTTGAGGGAAGAGCTAACTTTGAGTAGCATTATTCTATTGGGTTAGCAATGAATGAAAATGTTGTTGTTGATGAGCTATTATATTCGTCGTCATCGGCTAATTATAGTCAGCCTCCTCCAATGTATTTTGAAGACAATTAGACGACCTTGGATATAATGTTTTGTTACCTGATCATTTTGTATTGATGATGCACTAGATATTTTTATTTTTTAGTTCTTGGAATGGTGGTTGATAGCTCTTTTGATACTGAAATTGTCGTCGAAATGTAATATATGCTGGTATCAAACGATGGTTTATTTTGAGTAGTTTGCTGCTATTATTTTCCATTTGTCTGGTTGTTTCTGCATCTGTCTTTGGCCTTCCATTTATGCTCCAAAGTGTAATGGCAAATTCTCTTTATTTGTATTAAAAGCACTTCAACATGCCAGTACATTTATATAAAATTTGTACAGATTGAAGAAATTTAGAGAAAATGGATTTTTTAACAATAGCTTTTTGACAATTCTTCCAAAGTGACTGCCTAAATTCCCAACTTTTTTAATTACATATTATTACAACAAAATCTAAATTTTTTGAAGTTACCGTATTCACTGAAGTGAAAACCCAACAGCAAATAACTATAATTTTAAATAGATTGAAGTTTCCGTATATCAATGAGGTGACAGTATTTACATCAAGCCACCGTATAACATAAAGTTACCTTTCAATACTCAATCACCGGTTTACATTAGGTTAGCATTTATAATTTTAAGTTACCGTATTTCAATTATGCGACACGACACCGTTTCATCTCATTTAGTTGTAATACGATTCTTTTGTATGATTTGGTTGTATATACTGGATCATGTGCATATGAAGGAATCAATTTGTAATATGCAAAATCTAAATTTCTTGAAGTTGCCGTATTCACTGAGGTGAAAAACCAACAGCAAATAGCTATAATTTTAAATAGATTGAAGTTACCGTATATCACTGAGGTGACTGTATTTACATTAAGCCACTGTATAACATAGAGTTACCGTTCATCACTCAATCACCGGTTTTATATCAAGTTAGCGTTTATAATTTTAAGTTACCGTATTTCAATTATGTGAGACGACATCGTTTCATCTCATTTAGTTGTAATACGATTCCTTTGTATGATTTGGTTGTATATACTGGATCATGTGCGTAGGAAGGAATCAATTTGTAATCTGCAAAATCAGTTGAGTAATTCAACTTTTCATTTCCTCTCACTTCTTCTTATTCTTGCTCATTTATCCCTTTCTCATTTATGTTTGCTTTTGAAGTGTTTATCGATTTTGATGAAGTGAGTTGAATTGTTGATCAGTTGTGGGTGTGAGTTGCAAGGTTAGATTCAATCCATAACTTGAATGTAATTTGAATTAATTTTATATTTAACTTAATGTAAAATTACAGATTAATTTTTGGAACTCACATCAGGTTGTATGTGTTGCGACAATGAGTAACCTAATGATCATAATTGGTCCATTGATGTTGGTTGAATTTTTGAAATATTTGACAGTGACTTTCCATGTTTTGTAACGTCTCATGTATGTCTTGGATTTGCTGCTCTTTTCAACTAAAAATTATTACTGAACTGTCGCTACTCTGTTCTTTCTGTGTACGTGCGTGCGTGCTTACTTGATTACTGGATTTTGGACCGCCTGATGAAATTCAGTTTTTTCTCGAATTTAAGTTTGGTATTGCTGGTAGTCTCTGTGATTTTGTTATTGGAAATTAGATTTCAGTTTGATTATTCTATAGTCTTTAGAGGCTAACTAGAACTGAAATTGAAGTTCTAAATGTGTTAACAATTAAAAATTGTTAGAATAGGTTGTGACCCAAAATCTTGTTGATTATTTGATTGGAAATACTGTTGGAGAAATATTGAGAGTTGATACTAGACTTGAAAAGGTCTTGAAGGAATTCAAGATGGATTCTCTCATTGTACTACCTTACTCATCTACCAATAAAAATAGTTTCCCTTAGGACCTTTTTGTAATATACATGAAAAATTCAGGGTACATTTCTCTCTAGAGTGAATTACTTGGGATAATAAATTGAATGAAGAGTGATTATAATACATTTGTATGCCAATTACCATGTTGTCTGTGCGTTATAAATGTTAATATAACTTGGAACAAAATAAGGGCTCAACAATCCTCTGGTACTAGTCTAATTCTGTTTCAGTAGGTGATTCAGTGTGTATACCTAGCACTAATACTATTGGCATTACCTGTAGTTCCTAGTTTACTAAGTGGAAACATGCCCCCTGCAATTTTATGCGCCATGTTTAAGGCCAACATTAACGCAAACTTGAGTTCTTTATACTGTTCCACATCTGATAATTGAGTCGTTGGGGATGGAAGTATGAACTTCTGACTTCGTGGATAGTTGGTGCACTCTTTTTACAGATTTATGTAGTTGTCATTAGTGCTTTTCTCACTAATCTAGTCTCTCTTTGAAAAAGCAGTGAAAAGGGGAAAAATAAATTAAGCATGAAGGAGAATGACAAGAAAGAGGGGTTTAAACAATAAACAAGTAAAACGTCCTTCAAAGGCTGAAAGTTGTGAGAAAAACTTGAAGGTGAAAGAAATTGATGTTAAAGCTTCGCTGGTAAACAAAAGTCCAAAATATGAGTAAGTGATTCAAACATGGGATCAGAGTCCTCTATCGTTTATAACAATATGGTTATCGATTCAAACTGTGATATAGTGAAGCTACACTGGGAACGGTAGCTCGGATGCATTATGGAAGGTAGTCCGAGTTTCCTTTTAAAGAAATTATATGCTCTTTTTAGAGGGAACTTTGGTGTAAAATTTATCATTTTTATTCAAACTAAGAAACGTTTTTGACACGTTAATATTTGAGTGTTACAGGTTTAGGAGGGGTTTCTAGTGAGGAAGGATGTTGTTGAAGTGATTTTGTTTGAGGTTTTGATGATTGTCATGCATTCGAACTATCATTTAATTTTTTGTAGTTAATTCAGTGGTTTCATTAAATTCTGGTTGTGGACTATAACTCAATGGAGTTCTATTATTCAGTGTCACTATTTGAATCGTCAAATAAAATTGATGATTGAATTAAGAAAAACAAAAACCCTAGTATAATCTGTTAAATATCCATTTTTTGTGGTTGAAATCTTCGTGCGACTATAAATCTCTGTACTTGATTCTTACTGATTTCATAACTTAAATGATAAATTTCTTAAATAGATATAAATATCAGAAAAAATTGTTGAACATATGTAAAATTTAGCCCAACTTCATTTAACATTTCAGCCACCCAGTTGATGAACATTCATTAATTTAACGAAAAATCATACATGGATTAATGGTTTGTTGACGTTTCAATTTAATGTATCCAGCTGTATCCAAATAAGTAAATGTGGGAAATTTCTTTTGGGCCAAGCATGTCTTAATCACTCCCTCACCAACATCGATTAGCAAAATGAAGTGTGGTGTGTGTGGACAAACTGGACATAATAGAAGATTTCATAGGGCTGGGGCTGCAAGTGGAAATTCTGAAGAATTAGTATGCCTTAAAATTCTGAATCATTTTATTTACTTATATGACATTGTAAAATTACTTTACATCTTGGACTTGTTTATTAAAGAGGCAACAGACTGCAGCAGCAGAAGAATACGTGGCTAAAGCAATGGCAGCTTATGAGCAGGCCAATGAGTTAAGGAGAGCATTTGAGGGAAGAGCTAACTTTGAGTAGCATTATTCCATTGGAGCAGCAATGAATGAAAATGTTGTTGTTGATGAGCTATTATATTCGTCATCATCGGATAATTACAGTCAGCCTCCTCCAATGTATTTTGAAGACAACACTCAACCAACAAAACATCCAACTAGGAGAAATCCAACCATTAGACAACCTTGGATTTAATTTTTTGTTACCTAATCGTTTTGTATTGATGATGCAGTTGACATTGTCGTTTTATAGTTTGTTTTGTAGTTCTTGGAATGGTGGTTGACAGCACTTTTGATACTGAAATTGTCGTCAAAATGTAATATATGCTGGTATCAAACATTGAGTTATTTTGAGTAGTTTACTGCTAGTATTTTCCATTTGTCTGGTTGTTTCTACATCTGTCTTTGGCCTTCCATTTATGCTCCAAAGTGTAATGGCAAATTCTCTTTATTTGTATTAATACCCATTTGGCCCAAAAGAAATTACCCTCATTTGATATATTGATGACACTAAGTATAAATTACAGTCACCATTGGTGAACTTAACCCATTCATATTATCGCTCAGTGATACATTTCAATTTAGTTATGCTGCCCAAAAGAAATTACGCTCATTTGATATATTGATGACACTAAGTATAAATTACAGTCACCATTGGGGAACTTAATCCATTCATATTATCGCTCAGTGATACATTTCAATTTAGTTATGCTATCCAGTATTTTTCAATTTCCGAGTGTATATGTGTAATTTTCCTTTCAATTAGCACCATCCACATATTTGGTCTGCATCTTACATATATAATGTTGGATTAGATATAGAGAAAATTAGATATTTGACATGTTTATTCTAAAAATTAAGTACAACAGGGACATTAGTTCAGTCTCACCTGTTAGTATTTCTCTTTCACCAATCAACACCTAAATTTACTCAAATCAACCTTATTAGTTAAAATAAGCAAACTACATAATCCCATCATCAGATTTAGAACACAAAATCATATCACCGGTCACAAAGCTAAAGTTGAGGTCACATACAGAGAATAAAATGCAAAAATACTCAACAAACACATGAAAAGAGTTCAACTGTATGGAATATTAAATCTCCTTGAAGCTATTTTACTATCTTTTCGCTCTTCACGGCAGATTTTGGTTCATCCAATGCAGACAATGGATTTTCGAACAATAGCTTTTTGACAATGTAACAATTCTTCCAAAGTGACAGCCTAAAATCCCAACATTTTGTGACGTCTTTTCTTGAATCCATGCCAATTGCTTCAAGCTTGCATCTAATAGTAATAGGTTTCTTCTAGAAATTCAATCTGCAGCCGGGCATCAAATTCCCCTAAACCATCCCCCATCACTCACTACCATTGTAACAAAGATGAAAATAAAATCACAACTAAATTTTTTTGGCCTCTTTCTTTCTATTGTTAATCTATCTATTGGACCAGTTCAAAAGATCAAAGCATTCCATTGACACCCTTTCACTCCCAATTTAAATGAACACTTGGCGCATCAGTTTTCACATAACAATATGAATAAGTTAGTCCAACCAAGAACAGGCAAGCCATGTTATTTGTTGACACAGCAATATGAAAATTAGTTCATGCTACAACCAAATAAAATGTTGGGTCGACGCTTAACAAAAGATAATTAAACCAGTAAAACAAGAACATAAAGTTCATGTGCTAATCAGTCTCTTCTTCCTCAAGTTGTAGGACTCTTTTGGCGAGCTGAAGTCTCTTTTTCGTCTAGTTGATGTGTACTCCTCCTTGTTCTCATAATACCAGCTTCTCTCCTTGTTCCATATCTCACACAAAACCTAATTCTCCAACTACAAGGAAAAAAAGGGGAAAAAAAAATCCATCAGCTCTTTTTTTTTTTTTGTCCCCTACCTATTAAAATTTAACATCGTATTTCATTTTATTCTTGTACTTGATGTACAAAAATTAGAGCATACTCATAATTTATTTGTCTGAAGAACATACTTTCTACAAAGATAATCTAAAAAGCTAAAAATTATACATTATACCTTTGTTTGACCTTCAACACTGGGCATAGGATCAATCACTCTAAATTCATGCATAAGCCAAGATGTCTTACTACTGCTACCAGGTTTTCCCCTGTAGAATTGAAAAGTCTTTCGAAATCCAACGGTTTCACCACTATGCTCCACGTTTTCATCATCTCCTTTTACTTTCCAATATCCATCAACTGTAGATACATTTATGTTCTCATTTTGGTATTTTCTATCCCTTATTGTAAACAAGTACCAAATTTTCTTTGAAAGCTTCCTATAATCATCTGGGAATCAAATAAAAGAAAATTAATATCAAAGAAAAGATTATATTCCTGGTTTCCTACCTTTTCGAGATAGAAAAATCAACTGCACCTCACAGACAAACAGTTTTTTTGTAAAGATGGAATTATCTAAGTACAAAAGGGTTTCACCTACGAGTTTCTATGGGTCGATCTCGTATATGTTACCCAGTTTAACCTGATTGCGAGGCAGCTTCTCGTTCTTGATTTTTTTTTTTATCAACAAAGCTAAAATGATTTGAGCATCAGTGGGTCTGAAAACATAACCAGGCTCCAACCTCGCTTAGTATTCATCATCAGTCAGTTTTTCGTTCCAATAATCCGAAGGTAAAGACCGGTATTGTTGATGGTTTGGGTCTCCATTGAAATATTCTAGATCTGGGAAGGGAGAAGGGAAGGTTGAGAGAGAAATTGAAAACTCACCATTTTTATTGGAAAACCTGAGGTTCCGTCCGGTACCTGTTTACCTTCCATATTTCCATACATATTCATTGTACAGTTAAAGAACAAAAAGTCGACTATGTAAAAGATGCCATTAGTTTCTTTCTTAAGATGCTTTTCTGGGCCATCTAAGAGACGTGCGTAGTACAAAGGTCAATCAATTAATCTCAGATTTCTTTTGATTCATCCTATTAGCTTTGCATGAACTAGTTAAAGAATTTGTTTCCTTTGCATGGAACCTAACTTTAGAAGCACCAAGTCTCATGGACATCATTCACTCCCTTAAAAGTGTCAGTATTGCCAAGCAAAAAAAAAATATTGACCAGAACATAAAGCTTTTCTTTTAACGTGGATAGGTAATTGTCAAGACACATGTGGATGAAACAATATAGAGACACCTAAACTATTGTATGCTTCTGCATATGTAGGATTCGTAGCAATAGCTTTCTCAACCATTCTGGCAGCGGCATCCATTTTTCCCTATGCACTTTCACAAATGCTATGATTTTACCAGCGACAATCCCCGATGATTTTCAGAAAAAAATAAAAATAAATAAAGAACGAAAACCCTATACGATTTCATAAATTTAAATCAATGAAATAAAAAATCGGTCATTTTTTATTTAATTATTTTATGTTGGATAATTGGCACATGAATCTCAGAGATATATATCTATATATTCATTAAATAAAAACATAAGCCCCTGTTTGATTGGAATTAAATCCAAATTTTAATTTAAATCAAAGTTAATAATTAAATTTAATTACATATTTTATATGATCCATAACTTTTTAATCACACATTTGATCAATTTTTTTTTTTTTTCAAAATCTAATAAGAGTATGATATTAATCTCCATTAAACAAAGGCTAAGCATTATTTGGTCGATTGGCATCAATTTTATTAAAATCATCGTGTTTACTAGATGGAAACAAATTAGAAATTAATACTTAAGACCAACTTCATGTTAACCTAAGTTTGTTACTGTATTAAACGAGATCTCACTTGAATTGCTCAACTTTATTCATATTCCTGCCTTTATCATATTTGTTGTACGTATAACTTCTCATAAGAAACTTTGAATTGCAACTCATAAATTGTGTTGGACTCGTAACTCGATAAACTTTTGATTGACATTTCATTTACTTAGTAAAACGTCCACGTCAATCTTTGCAGGCTAATTCTTCTCCGTATTTCGCATGAATGACCCTCTTCTCTTCATCTATTGATTCCCGTAGTTTGGCTCTTTGTCTCAGCTATAAATCTTCACCTTGAAACATATAATTTCTTCTAATTCTTGATTAGTCAAACTCATTCTTGTGGGTACCAACAAATAAGTCCCTATTTGATAGCAATTATTTAGAAAAACAATGTTTTAAAAGTGATTTTTTGGAAAACTTGGAATTGAAAAGTAAAAAAAAATTGAATTCACGCATAAAATATTTTATTGTGTGAATTCGTGATTGAAAATGAGTATAAGAATTAAAGAAATTTTAAATGATAAATGTCGAATGGGGGCTAATAAAATATTTGGAGAAAGTAATATTCCCTCGTAATTGCCATTTTAAAAAGATTCGCGTAATTTCATGTGGGAGTGCTCGTATTTTAGAAGTTAGAACCAACTGGAATTAATTTTTTCTGCTGATTTTTCATTTTAAAAGTTCAAGGGTGCTTGTGAGGTCCATTAAATTAAAGCACTTGTTCAAGAACTTGGAAAGCCGATTAATTTTGTTAATGCTCATTTCGCTTGGAACAAGATTAAAAACAGGGATAGTTCATGTCTTACCTGCTGACTACTTATGCTGATCAATTAACATATTCACTCACCAAACATCTATCAACATTTCAATTTCGGCTACTATATTCTGAGATTGGTATCACAAATGAGACCCCTACTTTTCGACGACATGTTAGAGATAAAGTACAGCTCTTTACCTGAGTCCTAGTATATATTAAACTCTTTGCTTCTACACAAGTTCAGGTCTAACAGGATTGTTCTTCATATGTAACTGCTTACCATTAGGAGTGTTTATATTTAACATTATAAATAATATCGATGTACAGAGCAAATTTAGATTGCTCAAAATAATATTTAGCTCTTAGTGTTCATTTTTTCAATACATCTCACTGTCACTACCAATCAAGAATAAAATATTTGATGAAGGTAATATCACCTCGGAATTGCAATTTTGAAAGTTTCATGCAATTCACGTTGTAGTGCCCGTATGTGAAAAGTTAGAACCAACCTAAATTAACTTTTTTTATTCTTGAACTTTCATTTTACATTTGCAAGTAGGGACGGACCCAGCATTGAAATTCAGCCTGGGCGGACGTTGGCTGGTCAACGTCGACAATCAGCGATCATAAAAATGATGTCGTTTATTAATATTTAATTAAATAATATTATAAATTATTCAAAAGATATGTAAACGCACTAAAACGTAAGAATTAAAGATATAAGATATATCATATATGCAACTAAAATCAATAAAATTTGAGAAAATGTGAATTAAGCTCAATAGCACTATTTCCAGTTTAGTACATTTCTGCAAATCCTGAAATGAGTTATCAACCAACAACTTTTCAGTAAAAGAGTCTCAAAATATTTGCAATGCATATTGTAATTAAATGATAGGAAAATAACCAAAAAAGACCTGTTTCAACAATTCAACTCAAATGGGTCAATATTTAGATTTCTACAATTAAATTTAAATAAATATAGAATCTCAAGAAGATGATGACAAAGCCGAAAGAATTAACAAATATCAAGAAAATACAAAGGCATTGAGCCATCGGCCTTTGACATGATTTTCGAATTATTTTATCAAATAATTTCATCTATTGCTAACAAAGCACTTAAGAAATGACACTCGTAAATCGTAATGCCCAAAAACAACTTACGGTTTCAAATTCACCAAAACTCGCGACGGACGAGACGGTAGCAGCCTGACAACGGGCTGGCCAGACTGGTGGTGGTGGCAGGCGGCAGCAGAGATTGGAAATTGGTGAAGATGAATCCTCAAGAATTTGGGGATGGATTTTGATTTTGGAATGAAGGCGTCTGAATTCATTTGGCCATTTGCCATTTGCCATTGGGCTATATATTATATAATTAAGGATTAGGCCCAAAAAAATGGCCCAATTCAACTACAAAAAAAAAAAAAAAACCATGAAGGGCAAGGCCGAATTGGCCCAATTTCAAAAAATAAAAAAGAAGAAAGATTATGGGCTGGGCCAAATTGGCCCAATTTCACAAAAAAAAAAGGGTGGAAGGATGAAGAAGACGAACGAGCAGGGACGGAACTCGGAAGCTCACGGTGAACTAGTGAAACTCCTAACTACTCCGGCGGTTCAGCGGAGCCCAGCACTCGCGGCAGCACCCCCTGGCCGGGTGCTGGGTTTGTCCTTGCTTGCAAGGGTGAGACATTGAGATCCATTCGTTCTATTTCACTTATTTTCTTTATTAGATTCGAAAAGGAACGCTAATGGTGGCCGACACAGTGATTATTTGACTTAAAAAAAGAAATTGAAACTAGTTGAATTCAAACCCATTTCTACCTCTCCATATAAAATTTTTATGTTTGTGTTTCGAAATCATTATGGGATGTCAAATAAAGTCGAAATATTGCATTCTTAATACCATTCCAAAATGCTCACGGCTTAGCTTTCTACTTCATTAACGACACGTGAATTGAACAATTGTAGCAAATGTTAATGTGCATCAAAATAGCCATTCCACTCTAATATTTCAAAAAATATTGATAATAACCCATCGTATGCTAGCTAAATCCACAAATCGTCCACGTCTTCTTTAAGCTCGTTTCAAGAACTATATCATAGACATATTGAATAATCCAAAAAGATATCGAAAATAGTTAAACATTGTTGATGCATAAAACTGAGGCCCAATTAAATGGTCCAAAAATGGGAGCCCAAGTAGGAAGTTTGAAGGATGGGTCCAAGAGAGACCATGAAGAGTCTTAAAATAGTACCCGGAAACAAAATCATTAACGGAGGCCCAATATCGCTTAAGCTGATAAGTCGCTGAGAATCGGGGTGATCCTTATCGCCCAAGCTTGTAGAACGCCCGAGACTCAAGCGAACATATTACTGTTAAAGTGACGGTTATGAAAGTAGTTTATTCCACGGTCCAAGAGCAATCGTTAAAGATGGTTTTAGCATATCATCCATCATGGGAGAAGTGGGTGGTTACAAAACTATAAACATCCATTTAGTAACAAGTCATCTATCATGGAGAAAGTGGGAGGTTATTGGGCGATAAGCAGTTTTCCAGTTGTTTCTCAAACGACATTACAAAGGAAAACCATCAAAGAAGTATAAAATGAAAAGATGTCATAGAAGAAAAGGATCGAAATCAAAACTCTCAAATAGAGAACTATATAATTTTCATTCATTACTTTTTTTATCGCCAATTACTTTCTAAGTTTAGAATGCTTACGCCCCTTGGAGGCGTTTTGCTTCTTGTAAACCGTGATATTCGCAAATAAAGCACCC
>CAIGRP010100864.1:0-26051 GCA_903798385.1 Fraxinus cuspidata | reverse complement strand
CGAGCTTTGAGTTTTGGCTCGTGACTCGGCTCGACTCGGCTCGTTGACATGGCTAGTCTTAAGGGTCTCGTATGATTAACGAGAGAGGAGAGGAATATCTGTAAGAAGCCAAAAAGATTGAAATGTCATCTTAAGTATTCATTTTTATATCAATTTATGAAGTATGTTCGATACAGAAAGTGCTAAAGAATTCCACAACTTGTCAAAGTTATCAAGAATATATTTCAAACTCAAAAAAAAACAAGAGTTTATTAGGGCGCAAGAATGGCGTAAAGGACCTAGAATTCATAAATCACTCTACACTAGCATCTATGGAAAATGATGAGTTATTCATTGGCCATCTCGGCCTCAGCTCGTAAATGAACAGTAATTGGGCTATTCATTTTGCAAAAATTGTGCTTGTAGTAATCCTACAATTGAGACTAAGCAATCTCTGAAAAATCAAATATAATTATAGTAGAGAAATCAGTTCATACTCAAGAAAGTTAATATACATTGATTCTGAAATGACGAAAAACAGAGGAGATTGAGTGTACATCAATGCTCCTGATGACCTCCAAAGTGTGAAGACATTAGTTGTTTTGGCTTCTTCCCGGCAACTTCAGAGTACCATGATTTCCATGCTTCAACATAATGTGAGAAAAGATCCCGCAAAGCTGTAATATCATAAAAAAATGCTACTCTATTCAAGAAAATATCTCATTAATGTTGTAAGTCTATGTTAAATGTCTTCTGATTAGTTGCTTGTTTAGGCAATAATAAAAGGTGATGACTTTATTCACTATGCCTGAACTGATTACTGCTAAAATTTGACTAGCTTAGAAAGGGACACTGAAACCAGTATAAGTGCTACATTATGTGAAATGGAAAACCAGAATTTGTTGCTTTTGGAACAATTTCAGAGAAATAAATTAAAGAGCAAGGCATTATGACGGATAATAACTAGTAATTACTTACTATTAGAAACAGAACAAGATTGGTTTAGTAAGTCGTGGAGAATTATTATCTATGTTTGGTGGGATTATTTCCAAAAAAAAAACATTTTGAATAGTGAGTTTTAGGAGAATGTGCAGTTAAAAAGTGGGAAAAAGTCTTGGAATTACGTGCATAATATTTTATTTTGTGAATGTGTAATAAAAAATGAATATGTAGAAATTTTTTTGCCTCAAATAATGGTTGTCAAATAGGGGCTAAAGAAAGGAACAAGGTCTGCCGTAAGAAGCAAAAGCATAACAGCATGAAGATATCATGATTGTCCAAGTTATAGTTCAATCAGTGCTAGTGCAACATCTAGAATAGTAACAGGACTTTTGAAGTTTATTCTATGCAGAAGTAAAAGATACCTTGATTGTGATACTGAGGCCGATAAGTAGAGGCTAGACTTTCCCAATCAATAACTTGTTTCGGTTTGCCACTGCCTGAAGCTTCAACCTTGGGTACATTTACAGGTGCGAAAGGACCAAACTGGAAACTCTTTGCACTAGTTTTTAATGTGTCAACCTCATTCTCCAAACTCTGATGTTTACCTTGCTTTTGCAGCTGCAACTTGGCGTTCCCATCTACCTTGCACCTCTTTAACGTGGAATTGGTAATGTCAGTCCCAAATACCCTTCTCTTAGACTCGTTATGAGGTCCATTTTCTAGCCCCAACCATCTGAATGCAGGTTTCCTTGTTTCTGGGTGATGAATCTGCACATAATCCGAGACATATTTTAGTACTTTTATAGATGCCCTATTAGTTTACGTTTCATAATTTATCACCCACATAAATTTTGAGATAGATAACTAAATACTCCAGGATGTTAACACAGCACGTTTAGATGGAAAAAAAATGTGATTTAGCAGAATAATCCTCTTCAATAAAATATTTAACAAGATGGATCACCTTTTCAATAAATTTCATGGAAGACAGGACATTGGCAATGTCATACAGCCTTCTGACTTTTGCTGCAGAATTATAGAAAAATACTGTTAATCAAAATATATTAGTAAGATCGTAAAGGAAAATGAAAGGTAAGTTACTTCGAGTAGTCATTGAAGTGTGCTTTCCATCCCCAAGCAATAGCTTCGCAGCATCATCAAGAGAAATCAATTCCATCTACATAGGTAGCGAAAACATGAGACCATATGGTGAGGATCACAATTTGGGAAATTGATAAGAATCGAAGAAGACTGATAAATCTGAAGTCCACACTTACATCAGTGCAAAGGAAAAGCTTAACAAAATTCTGTGTAAGAAGCCCCAGAGACTTCTCCTTTCTGTTGTCACCTAGAATTAAAAGCAAATTTCAAGATATCAGTGAAAAAATATCCTAAGAAAAAAGCATGGCATAGAAGATTCAGTATTCAATACCAGATTTTTGTGGCACTGAAAGTTTAGAAAGAGAATTGGGGTTTGCTTTATCATTCTGACTTAAATTGTTCGTATCTGAGTGGGTTTCATCTTCATCGTCATCTGAAACCTGAGAGATAAAGCAACATAAAAATAAGGATTCTTGCAACGATGCTATGGGCAGAACTTTAGCTTTTTTTTTTTTTTTTTTTTTTTTTTTTTTCCTTTTTTAAATGCAATTCACCTTAGAAAACAAGCTATTCCCATTCAGGTAGTTTGTATACAACAAACACAGTTTAGAGAGTGAACTAGATCAACAATGGGATTCTAAGGCATCTTACATAAATTAACCATTTCATTAATTCAAACATGTTCTTATACAAAAATGAAAAGTCTACACAAATAGCAGAACCATATAATATAATATAAACAAATCAAGTTGAATATGCTGAAGCAAATCATCTCAAAGTGGATCGATCATGAGTGCAGAGCTCGCCCAAACTCATAACACAACATACGTCTTAAAAAGACGCCACCCCCAATGTTACAAGCTCCCGAAATTCAAAGTGAATTTTTTTACTTGCCTATTCCTAGTCATCATGGGAAAGCTCTAACATCTCTTAATGAAAGGGTCAAATCGTGAAGAGGTCGGTCAGCCCCAAGTGAACGTATTATGGGGGATTGTCAAGCACATCTGGAAGAATCAAAGGGATCTCATTGTTTTGTAGCTCAGATCCCTCGTTCCACGGTAGCCTGCAAGTTTGGGCTGTCTGTTGACACTGTTTTATGACCTGCCGGATGCTGAAGAAATCTCATATCCGCACACGATAAAAGTGGCATACAAGAGGACATCATTAGTTTCTTTAAACTGTAAGGGTATAAGAGCAAAAGTTGCATGTTTGTTCGGAAGTTGCGCTTTTTGACTTAGTTTTGCTTTTTGATTTTTGTAAAGAAGGCGCTTCCTTGTGCTGGATCATAGCATCAGATACTCGAGAAGATAAAGATTTACTGATGTAGCGGAAAACCCTAAACACAAACCCATATATTTTTTTTTTATCTGCTCTTGAATATAAGATCAGTTTTCTTGATGCTAAAAAAATCAAAGAATCTGTAGGACAAATTTAAATTCTTGATGTGCAATTTAATGGAACTTGTTACTGGCTACTTATAGTGAAGATAAAAAGAAAACCGATGAATGAAAGAGTCAGCAATGTCCATCGTCTCCATGGCAATTCTCCTTTAAACCTTCATTCTATAACAGCATTAAACATAACAAAAATCTAAATCACTGTTCTTTAATGAAATACATATAAGTGAAATACAACAAATTCACTTTCATGATTCGAGCATTACAAGGGATTTAGGGTGAAAACGAAATATTACTTTTAGATCCTGCAAAGCCTTAGGAATTGCCCGAAAACCCTTCCAAGTATACCGATTTTTTGCCTTTCTAGCAAGAATCTGAAATCGCCCAATTCAAATTTCACATTATCAGCGGAAATTCAGATCTATTCTACTTCAATCTATCCAATTAAAGAAGTTTCAAAATTAAATAAATACTAATTACTCTTTAAGAATTAAAATGAGTTCAACTATTAGAAGAAGAATGTGGTTGCGAAAGGTTTTGATTCACAATATCATAGATCCGCCGCCTTTCCACCCCTATAAAAATACCCCCCAAAAAAATTAAAAAATATAAATGTAATCTTCAAAATCACGAAATGCTGCAAAATTCTCAAATGACTACCTAATCGCGAAGCTGCATCGTCAAGTCCAATTGTTTCCACACCGTCCCGATTGTACAAGCTCAAGAAACTACACAATCAAACAGTGCTCATTCATACATCTATGTACAGAAGTACATAAGCAAATAGGAAAAAAATAATAATAAAACAAACAAAAACAATAAAAAAGGTTACACAAAAAAGTTACTTGGAGCACAATAGACCAAGTGATTTCTGCTTCCGGCAATACGGCGTGTATTTAGATCCTGATTCAGTTGACATATCTGAATTAGGTAAAGCCATTTCTTCCACGTTTCAACTCTACCCACCCACACGCACTGACGTAAAATTCTACTGTTTCTTCACAAATGTTTGTGGTTTTGATGCAAAAAATATCTTGAGAACGGCAAATTCTCTACACGTCGTGTTTATTTATATAGATACAGAGAGAGGAGACCGTTGAGAGTTATTGTTGACTTGGCGGGGATTAGGGTTTGGGTAATTTGATTGGGAGGGATTTTGGAAGTTTGAATTTAGCCATGCAATGGCGGGATAGAAAAATTCTGTTCAGCCCTGTTTGACTACCATTCTTTAACAAAAAAAAAAAAAAATCATTTTCATTTGTAATCATAAATTTTTAAAGTAAAATATTATGCACGTAATTTTTAAAATTTTTAATTATAAATTTTTCAAAAATTTATTATATAAAAACTCGTTCCACAAAAAAATTGGTTGTAAAATAGGGGCTTAATGGGAAAGAACTGCCAGTCATGTATGAATTTACCTTCTTCACCTTCGTGGATAGTGAGTAGGTTGTTTGAGTGAAGGGTAGGGAATGGATTTCCATATGGGGTCCAAAATTATAGGGAATCTTCCATTTTAGTCTGTGTTTTACAAACATTATTTTAAATTTCTTTTTTGTTATATATTTATCTTCAACTACATATTCACACAATAAAATACTCTGTACGTAAATTCAAAATTCATTTTCTACTTTTTAACCACACATCTTATAAAAATCACTATTCAAAACATTTTTTTTTTCCATTAAATGGTTGTCAAACAAAATTTTGGGAAAAAAAATTATTTTAAAATAATTAAAGATTATGTGATTAAAAAGTAAGCCATTGTTTTGGCTCTATTTTAGTTAGCCCTTGTTTGGTATCTATTGTTTTTCAAATACACTCTCTCTCTCTTAGTTTCAATCACACTTTTTTCAATAAAATAATATCATACGTAAATTCAATTTTTTTTATTTTTTAATAATATATTATCCATCAAATCACTATTCCAAAATGCGTTTTTAACCACAAAAAATGGGGCTCAAAGAGGCGTTTAATGAAATTTTGAAAAAACAAATGTATTTTAGAATAATAACTTTTTAGAAATTGTGTGATTAAAAAGTAAGTCTCGAAAATGTCTAGGAGAAAGACTACTTACCCAAGCTCTCTTGCTCTATCCAAAGATACTATCTCTAGTAGCTCTATCAAGAGTTTGCTAAAACAGTTTTAAGAACTTGCTTTCCTAAAGACTAAAATTAAAGGGGAAAGTTTTTGAATTTACGTATAATATTATTTTATTAAAAAATAGTTGATTTCAATAACCTAGTTTGATAGGTAAGGTGAGAGAAGACAAAGTTGAGATATTATTATGTCAATGAAGTCAAGAAAAGATACTTTGAGTGTGTTTGAGCCACATTATTTTGGAAGAATGAATTCTGGAATAGTAGATTGATGGAGAATGTGTGGTTGAAAAAGAAGGAAAAGTTATTAATGTGATGGAAAATATTATTTTCTTGAAGAATGTGTGGTAGAAAATTAATAGAAGAATGAAAATGAAAATTTTAATGTATACCAAAAAGGGGCTTAAATTCAGTTCTGTAGCCAGCATGATAATTCATACATTGCACTCAAACAACAAATACATAAAGTTGGGAATTTCTTTAACTAGTATTGCATTCATTCACTGATGTTCTTCTAATGACACTCTCGAGGCCCTTCAACAAATGTTTACCTCTGCAGCCAAATTCAGGTCAGTTCTGGATTGCTACAAAGTGTCGTGATTCAAATCCAATGAGGAATTGGAGGAAGATATCTACTACTTGATCTGGTGCCGAACCTGTATCTAAGAGGTTTTCTGAATCAATTTTCCTTGATGGAATTAAAATCTAGAACACAAATCTTAACTCATTTTGAACAAAAAATGTGATATAAAGTGCATCTCAAGCCTTGGGGGAGTTTTAAACTAGGATACCCAGCCAAAATGTGACAAGCATGCTTTAAAAGGCTTCGGATTTTAACCAAACACCAGAAAGTTAGCATCTTTGTGAGGGAGACCATGAATTGGGAGTGTGGAAAATTATATAGAAGATAAATTTATAATTGTTTTTGAGAAAATATGTGGGCAGGAAAATATTTGCGGGAGAATATATCAAATATTCTATTAGTTTGTGAAACAATCATTTCTTCTGATAAAACAATGCATTCCTATATAGTTTGCAAATATGGTAATTTATGTTTCTCAAAACTTCATAATTATGCCCTGGAAAGTCTTGCCTGAAGAGGGTAAATAACATTGTGAATGATGTAGAGCCGGGCATGAAAAATCAAGTGCTAAGCATATCAAGATTTTGAGCTTTAAAAAAACATGCCAATGCCGGTTGATCAGAGTATGTATGGCTCGTGACTTTATGTTTCATTCTGAAAAGTAGAAGAGAATATCTGTCTAGTAGAGTACGAGCCTGTTTGGGATATGCAAGTCAAACCTTCTTATAAGCACATTTATGCTTAAAAATGGTTTCAGTCTGCTGTGTAAAATATTTCAGAAAGAGCTTACAATCCCAAATCAAGCACCTAGAAATTTGCCCTCATAAGCACTTACTATATCTGGCTTGTAAACACTTTACTGAACACACCAAAATTTCTTTTAAGCATTAGTTGTATACTCAGCATTTTTTGAAAGTATTTATAAGAACTTTGGGTTTGACCTATTAAAAGGGCATCTTCCCTCGTCTCTGAACTTCCTGAAACAACTTTACCCCACCCCCCTTTCTCCACTTCCAGCCTCACATCCCTCCCGACCTTCAGCTGGTAGCCTTGACACTCTTCCTTACCACCCCAACCCCAACCATCTTTTCCTATTTCCCTCCATCTATGGTCATCCTGTCCCCCTCTCAACCTCTAGAAGCCATCACAACCTCTTTCCATTGATCACCAGTCCCCTGTTTTCTTTCTTAATGATCACTTCCTTTGCTCGGTTTTTCTCCACTCAACACATTGTCAATGTCACTACAAAAGGGCATTCTTTGAAACCCATATTGACATGTTCATGTGTGTGATGAGAAAAAGAATATGTTGTTTACTCCTTATGCTCATTGTATGTTTCTATTGCTTTTTCCGCACAAGAAAATAAGGGGTAGAGACCGGGGGGGGGGACAATAATTTTTCTTTTGATGTTTGATTTGGACCAGATATATACTTTCGGAGATGTGGCATTTTCAGTTTTTTCTCAAGTTTGCCTTACACTGACGTCATACATTGGATTTTTATCTTATTTGCGTTACACTGATGTGCACTCTCTTTGGAATAGCTTATTTGCAGTGGAAATAAATTATCATTGAAATTACTAGCAACATATTATTTGCGAAGGCAAACTTATCTCTCCTCATTGCTTTTGGTTCATGAAGGCTGGAGAAAACCGAAAAGAAGAAGAGATGATAGAACTGGAGGGACCCTTAGGCAAGAGTGGCGCTGTGAATAAAGAAAATGTTTCTCTCCAGAGGGAGTTGTCTACACTTTGCAAAAATGGAACAATCGATTCCTTTTCTTTATATGTATGGTCTTGTCCTTGAGGAGAAAGGCAGCAAGAATCTTGCAAGGACAATGCTTGTCAAGTCTGTAAACAGTTATCCTTGGAATTGGAGTGCTTGGTCAGCACTGCAATCCTTGTGCACTACGATTGAGACATTACACAGTCTTAATCTTAATAACCACTGGATGAAGGAATTTTTTCTTGCCAGTACATACCAAGAACTCTGGATGCATAATGAATCCTTGTCCAAGTATGAACATCTACAAGCAACTTTCAGTTTTAGCAATTATATCCAGGCACAAATTGCTAAAGCTCAGTATAATCTGAGGGAATTTGAACTAGTCAAAGTTATATTTGAAGAGCTCTTAAGAAATGATCTTATAGAATTGAAGACATGGATATGTATTCCAACGTCCTCTATGCAAAGGAGTGCTTCTCTACTTTAAATTATCTTGCCCACATTGTGTTCTTAACGGATAAATATAGACCTGAGTCTTGTTGCATTATTGGAAACTATTACAGTTTGAAGGGGCAGCATGAAAAATCAGTTGTGTATTTCCGGCGGGCACTCAAATTAAATAAAAATTATTTGTCAGCTTGGACCCTCGTGGATCATGAGTATGTTGAGATGAAGAACACCTCAGCAGCAGTTGACGCCTATCGGCGGGCTGTGGATATAAATCATTGTGACTATCGCGCCTGGTACGGGTTAGGACAAGCTTACGAGATGATGGGAATGCCCTTCTATGCGCTTAACTATTTTAAGAAGTCGGTATTCTTGAAGCCAAATGATTCTCGACTGTGGATTGCAATGGCTGTGTTATGAAACCAAACAGCTTCATATGCTTGAGGAGGCAATCAAGTGTTACAAAAGGGCGGCTAATTGTAAAGACAGGGAAGCAATTGCTCTACACCAATTGGCAAAACTTCATTGTGAACATGGTCACAATGAAGAGGCAGCATTTTATTACAAGAAGGATTTGGACAGAATGGAAGCTGAGGAGAGGGAAGGACCAAATATGGTTGAGGCTTTGATGTTTCTTGCCCAACATTGCAAATCTAAAAAAAGATTCGAGGATGCGGAGGTGTATTGTACTCGCCTTCTCGACTATACTGGTCCAGTAAGTCATCTTACATTCTTTCATGTCCTGCATGTGATATATATTGACTCGTATTTGCATATCCTGTGTTTGAAGATTAGAACAAGTTTCTCACTTTCTCACCATTTCTTGTGCATAAAAATAATACAGGAAAAGGAAACTGCAGAGAATCTTCTTCGAGGATTAAGATATGAAAAGTTGGACGTTGAGCAATTCCCGCCCTAAAATTTCAAAGGCCATGCAAGTTTTTTTGAGAAATTTTGTGTGCGAAAGACAGTCAATTCGAATCTTGAAGGTGCAGCAGATGAAATCGATGTTGATTTTTGTCATTAGAACTTAGCTGGTATTTTTATTGCATAGTTGTTTTAGTTTGATTTCATAAATTGGATTGTAACATTATCAACATTTCTTTTCTTGGAATCAAAAGTTTTGTTGGTCGATCAATGGGAATTTGCTACTGAAGCAATGATTTGCAAGTTTGTAACATCTAATTTTGTTTATTTCAAGCAACTCTAGAAACAAACATGTAAAGAGCACCCAAAAGTGAACATAATTTGGGAATTGGGCACAGAGTGCATCAATATAAACCTATGACTTGAATAATAAGCTCTCACATATTGACTTAAGCACCGTAGTGTATTAGGGAATAGCTTTAAAGGTACTTGTTAGTATTAATTAGCATGTTGTCCTCCGATTGACAAATTTTCATCACATACAGCAAAGTTGTTTTTAACCAATAGACAACATGTTGGATGTGTAAAGCCTGATAAACTTCTATTATAATGTGATGTCTTGAGGTGCGATAGGTTCACTGGTGTGGGGGTTTAGGGGAAGTGAGCCTTTGTGTTGGGTTTTGATACCCAATAAATCTCAGGCAATAATGTTAAATCGATTTTAGTGAATTATNCTTGAGATAAATAGCTAATAATTGTGGAAGATAAAAGCAAAGAAAAGTGTAAGAATAACACTTGTTGGGTTTTGATACCCAATAAATTCCGGGCAATTATGTTAAACCGATTTTAGTGAATTATACTTCATAGGTCTCAGCCGATGAGTGAAGTGAAATATCGACACCACAATTGAGGCAACAAATCCTACAACATTTTTGGGCCATTTGAAGTAGCATAATTAAGTTAGTTTTGCTCATA
The DNA here is from genome assembly GCA_903798385.1 of Fraxinus cuspidata. NCBI lineage: Eukaryota > Viridiplantae > Streptophyta > Magnoliopsida > Lamiales > Oleaceae > Fraxinus > Fraxinus cuspidata. Next base: position 15,937 of record CAIGRP010100864.1, on the reverse strand, counting down.
GCTCGACCCATTATAGTGGAAGACTTTTCGGTTGATAGCCCACTTACTAATCTATCTATTGGGCCTATTATCTTAACCTAAAAGCCTAACCTATCCTTAACCTATTTAATTAGTGTTAACCATTGTATTAACTTAGGTGGAATATTGAGGCAGCCGTCCCTTTTGGTTAGTGAAGGAAAAATCGATTTTGTCTTCTCCCTTTGCCATTGCTTTGTGCTCCATCTTTGAGAAACCTTCCTCCCTTCATCCCAAAGCCTTTGTGGCTGTTTTGGATATGCATTTCCATCCTCTAGTCCTTTGGTGGGCACCTTGAAGCAACCGGGTTAGGGAGTTGTAGTTTGGATTCGATTTTTGTGATTGTGGTGTCTATTGGTGTCAGCTGAGCCCGGAAATTGCATTGATTGGAGCCAAATAATCAAGACTCTGAAACCGAAAATTTAAATTCGTCACAGGAGTACCGAACAAAATTTATATATGTATTAAGTTGCCTTCATATTTTCTTTTCATATAAAGCATATTACAGCGAGCATCCTATTTTATACGCCATAATAGAGAGAAAACAAAGAGAACCGAGTTCAAAACACACTGTAATTCTTTTCTTCGAAATATTGCATTTCTACAGTAGCAATAAATGAACGTACTCTCGCCAACTTAAAAGTGTGTTTTCTAAATTTCATGACTTATTTCACATTATTAATTGATCATGTTAGCACAGGTTATTCGTTTTATATATAACACAACATAATAGTCTCTGACAATCTGTTTAGTTTTCAACATCAACTGGGGAAGCAGGATCCACAATTTGACTCTAAATACATCATTCTTGCACACATGAACACACGCAAACAATACATAGGATAGCAAACAGAAGATGATGACAACGATAGCTAGAGACCAATGCAATTCAAGGCAGTAGCTAGTTCTTCTGCGGGTCGGAGAAGAAGCTGTTGATGGACGGCATGATTTCTGGTCGCCTATTACGAACAAATTTTCTAAGACCATGCTCCGCGTATTTTTCTCCCTCCGAGAAATTCTCCAATACTCCAGCAGCCCTACCTTGTTTGTTTACCCTGTTTAAAATCATAAGCATCACTTGTATTTCCTTCTTTAAGCTAAAATTAGTTGTGCTCCTGACTATAAGCGACGTAAGCAATTGCCTACGGCCCTGCTTTTATGAGAGCTCCTAAAAAAAATTATTTTATACAGTTCATGAAAAATTACAAACAACGAAATAAAGTAAAAATACAATCAATCGAGCCAATTCAGCTCTCCAATTAGCAAACATACGAATTTTTAATTTAAAAGTAAACGTTAAGTTAGTTCAGTCTTTATTTGTAAAAGTATTTAAAGCTTTATTATTTAGATATTTCAGTAAATCCAATTAATGTAATTTTTTTTTTTTTTTTGTGGCCTTATTGATACTTCAAGGCAAGAACTGTTTGGTGCATTATTATATATTTTTAAAATACTTGAACATGATGTTTGTAATTTAAGATGTCAAGATTGTTATCATATATGTGTGTGTGTTTTCATCTTCTACGAAGTGATGAAATTTTTTCCAGGATGATGTGAAATATTTGACACTTGTGCCACTATTACAAACATGTTCATAAAGTCAAGTTTAAATAATAAGAGTTCAGTGCCACAAATAAAAGCTGCTTTAGAACAATAGGTAGAAATATGTGCTAACCTCAAAGCATTTAGAAACATTGAAGTTTTTTTAACATTATGAATATTGAGTTCTTATTTAACATGATTATTTGGTACAATATGTATCAATTTTCAATAGAGTAAGCAAAATATCGTAAAGTAAGGACTTGTCAACTGATGCTACTATTAATCATTTGAAAGCATTTATTTTATTTTTTGAAATATATCGAGAAATTGAATTTGAATCTGACAAGATTATTGATAAAGAAATTGATGTTCGTTAAATATATATTTCATGAAAAACATATTATTCATATAAATAAGCACTTTGATGAAATTTTCAATAATGAGATAACACACTCATCTGAAAAGAAATTTATTGATTATTTCTTATATATATTGTCAAGCTCTTTCTTCATTTAAATTAAAGTTTGAACAATTTCAAAAAAATATGAAAATACTTTTTTATTTTTCTTTTATTCTAAAAAAAAAACTGAAGAATGCAAATGACAAGTCTTTTAAGCGTTGGTGCGATAAGTTTGAATAATTTTTTAAGTACGATAAAAATTCCGATAAGTTATTGTTTGAGTTGCAAACTTGAGAAATTGTTTGCCATAAGAGACCAAAAAGACGATTGAAGTGCTAGACTATTGAAATAATGGAATGTTATTTTTCAAATGTGTAAATTGCTTGTAGAATATTATTGATTATAGCAATTACAATTACACTTGCCGAGAATAGCTTCTCAAAGTGAAGTTGATAAAATCTTACATTTCGTTAACAATGTCATAAAAAGGGTTGAATGGACTGGTTATAATATTTATTGAAAAATTAATTTAAAACATATTGATTGTAATAATTTAAAAGTTTTGGATTATTATTTTTATAATTTTAGCTATTTTTATTAAATATTTTTAACTATTTTTTTTAAATATTTACAGGGCCTCGTAATCAAAGTTGGCATAAGGCTCTGAAATCTTATGACCGCCCCGGCTAAAATAACGAGTTTTCAATGTGAAATATGAATTCAAAATGACTAGTTACAAAATTATTCAACGAACAGTCGGGAATTAGAAAACCCTAAAACAAAACCTCACAAGTTCTAGAATCACATTAGGTTTATTTTTATTTTTTTTTTAGTTCAAGTTTCTGAATATATTGATCTAAAATTTCCGCAATGTTTCCAAATTTCAATAAAAGATACAAAACCTTTTTTTAAGTCTTCGAAACGTTCTAGATGCTTCCATACATGATATATCCTACAGTATACTTGTACAATGAAATGTATTGAAGACAAAAAAATCAGATTAATAAATTTGGTGGTCTTTATAATTGTTTAAACTTTTAAAATACATGAAATTGAGCTCTTGTTAGAGCTCTGATGAAGAACCAATACTGTGATTGTGTGTGCCGAAAATAAAATTTAAATAAAAATATTTTCACACGAATTTGTTAAAATGAAAGAGAGAGATCAACCTGACTTCAGGGTTAATGCGCATATTTCGGATAAGCTGGAATCCGCAGATTCCGATTGCAGTTCCGACGGCGGCGAACAGTGGATACACCTATACATACACAAATCGCATCAGGAAAAAAAACTTCCGATTAAATCCATTTCAATTCCACCAATTAAACCAATAATCTAGGGAGAGAAAGTTACAAACCTCAGGTCTAAACCAGCGACTAGCTGAGGAAGAAGCCATAAATGTTCGAATGTTTCTGCTTGTAGAGAGAGAAAAATTGGGATTGACGATGATCGAGGGTGTAAGGTAAAGGTGATAATCAGACTGACAATTATCAATATTATCCTGACATCTATTTATGATATAATTGCAAGAAAATCCCCAACCTTCAAATCTTGACACCATCATCATCAATCTCTCATAAATGTAGCAGCCTGAGTCCTTCCAGATGGAATCTATCTAAGCCCCTATTTGAGACACATTGTTTACCTCATTCTCATTCTTCTACTCATTTTCAACCACACATTTTTCAATAAAATAATATTTTTTATCACATCAATAACATTTCCTTCTTTTTCAATCACATATTCTCCATCACATCAACGGTAAAAATGCATTCTTACTCCAAAAATGTGTACCAAACAGAGGTTAAATGGATGTTCAATTCCGCTACATGTACATTGTTGTTTACATTAACTTTGAGATCATTCCACTTAGCAGCCATCATAGTCATTGATTTTTTCAACATCATTTCACATTATTGACCAGATTTTGACACATAAGAAAGAATGATATCCTTAATGTAAACAACAATGTACATTTAACTTAATTAATGAATGTTAACTAGGTATGTGAATAGTACATGGTCGACTTTACTCCAGTGTAAAATGACACTTAATCAAGAAATTAAAAAAATAATAAATAAATAAAAAGCAAACTATACAGGATTAGATCATTGTTTCCCCTCCTACAAGGTGTGGCTTGTGATTAGAGTAAAGTGTCAATTGTCAGTGACGATTAGGCAACGACAATGGTGGTATTGGAGAGCAATGAAGGTGAGGGATGAGAGATTTTCAACTGCAATTCGAGGGTTCTATTACTAGAGGAGTGGGGTACTAGAGGATATGGATTGATTTTTCGTTTTTAAATATTGTTTTTGTTTATTAATTACTAATTCAATATTCTTTACCAACTTTTTCCTTGAGAAAAGTTGTGCGTGTGCTAGTCACATGCCACCTATTTAATGGAAATATGGAAGGATTCAGTCCAAAAGGACTTGTACTGTTATATTTATGAAGGTTGTTGATGGTAGTAACAACTAACAAGATTTGAATATTGGATTCGTTTATACTTTTTGAAAATATCAGGACATCAGATGCAATTGTCTATTTATTTACGTATGCACTCTGTATTATTGATTGGAGGATGAAGGAAGTTGACTGGCTGTAGTGTTCGGGAAATTATGCTGACTTGTGTCCAACCATATCCAATCGTCAGAATCCACGTGTCTAAAATTTTATTCTTTCTTCTCAAAATTAATTTCATTTTTGGGCTGAAAGGACGTGCCTAATATATTCAAGGTTTAAAAGTATATTCTTTTCATTTGTAATGAAAAAAAAACGTTATTTTATAAAAATGAACAAGATAAAATTATGAACTTTAAATCAATTTTTAAAAAGATAACACAATTTTAGGGGTTTATACTTTGTAGTCTCTTGTCAGCTCGACTTCCATGTGTCTAAGACTCTTAAGGCAAAATTTCCATGAAAAATAATTTCATTTTCCAATTTTTGCCTTATTTGATACCATAAATTTGCCATGAAATTGATTTTCCCAAAATGGCTCCCACATGCACATTTTCTAGGAAATCATTGAATTGATTTTTGGATTTTCTTTTTTTTTTTTTTTTTTTTTTTGCAATCGAAACAAATTTTATAATCAATTGTAAAAAAAAAAAAAATCACTTTAATTGACAATTTCCATATAAAATAAAGTCAAATAAACACTAAACTTTGATGAAAAAATATTTTTTCAGGATTTTTTTTTTATTTTTTTGCAATGAAAACAAATTTTATAACCAATTGTGAAAAAAATTATCACTTTAATGGACAATTTTCATGTAAAACAAAGTCAAACGAACACAAAAAGATCCAAAATTTTAAAACTTTTTTGGGTGGAAAATTATACAAATCAAACACAATTCATTAACAATTCTCTGAAAAACAAGTTTTAGGCAATTATTTTCTTTGTAATTCATTTTCTTTCCACCAATTTTTCACCCTTGCAATCAAACAGACCCTAAAGCTTGTAAATGATATTTGAAGTTCTTTTATGTCTCACGTTGAACGTGATGTTATTTAGCATCATTGTTGTAACAACACTAATTTAAATGATACAAATATATCATTAAATAAGATGTATAATTAAACGAATGATTTAATTTTACATTTCATTAAATCTATCACGTAATATCACTTAGATTAGTGTTGTAGTACCATAGTCACATTGGAGAGATGTCTTAAACCTTCCACTTTTCTTTATTTTTAGTTCAAATACATCTTTCTAAATTTAGTAAATCATATTTTGACTAAAATAAGAATTCCTAAAAATATTTTGATCCATTATGCAAGGGAGAACACAATTTTGTATGTCTAAAGTCAGACCCGGCCTTAGACCAAAGCCACTAAGGCAATGGCCTAGAGCCTCCAATCTTAAGGGGGCCTCGGGAAAAAAATCTTGTTGGTTGATGGAGCAATCAATGACCCAAAGCGGATTGGAAAAAAGTCATGAGCAACACGTAAATACAAAAAAATTACCAAAAAAAAAAAAAAAGGTAAAGCAAAAAAGGGAGATAAAAAAGAAGTGAAGTAAAAGCATTTTTTTCACCATTTCCAAAGCATAACTGTTTGATTTATACATATCTTCAAAATTTCAACCAATATTGTATGGTTATGTTGAACGAAACTCCTATGTTGCTTCTCCAAAACGAAAAATTAAAACCTTGCAACTATTTTTTGCTGAGCTTCATTTATCATTTTCAAATGGAATATCATTTCATCATTTTCCCTCATTATAGTAGCAAAAGTAATTGGATTGGGATCATCAATTAAATAAAAAGTGTCGAAATGAAAAGGAAATGGAAGTTTACTTGGTAAGGAAGGAAATGGAGAGTGAAACCTACCGAGTAAAGCCGAAGTGTGTTTGGAGAAAGGTCAAGTAAATACCATAGTGAATTTCTCACCTAATGAAGAAAGAGTTTTTAGGGGTAAAAGAAAAGTTTTCAACCACACATTCTTCCATAAAATAGTATTATATGTAGATCGAAAACCTTTTCTTATTTTAACCACACATTCTCCAAAAAATCATTATTCCAAAACTCATTTCCCCCAACTTTCCATTAAAATGGAGCCCAAACAAGGGCCACATATCCACGACACAAAAGAGAATATTTCAAATCCAAGAAAAATATGTCATAATTGCTCTAATGATGACGATACAAAGGAGAGTTTCATATACAAGAAAATATTAGAGTAATGATATTTGTACATTATAGTTTACATATTGATTTACAGAACGATGATGTGTATTATATTAACCGACTTTTTTTTCCTCTCTCTCTCTTTTCCACATTATCATTTTATACATCAATCTGTAAACCGTGATATACAAATAACATTATTCAAAATATTGTGATTGCTCTAACAATGACGTGTTCCAGTTAAAAGATAAATTTTTTATTACTGCAATTCTCTCAAATCTCAATAGTATATAATTAGGGTTAAATAGTATATAATTAGGGTTATAAGCACTACCTTGAGAGGATCCAAAATGAATATTGGGAATGGATAGGGGACTTGCACTCTTTTACAATCTTGGGCCCCTACATCAAGGTTTTGGGACAGACCTTTAGCATATAATCTTGGGCCAGACCAGTTTACTTTCTTTTTCTTTTTCAATTTTTCTAGAAAAAGGAAAAAATTAAAAAGAGACTCGCCAATTAATGATTTTGGACAAGTATTCTAAAAGGCATAGTAGGTGCATCTAGTCCCGAGGCATTTCCGAAAATGTCTCGCATTTGAACAAGGTGTTTAAGAAGGCAGTGAAATCATCTTTCGACCACCTAATACAAGCATAGACATCAAAAGGTGCACGAATTCTATTTATTTATTTATTTTCAATTTCTTTGGCCTACTGGCTAATGTGGGGTCTAGGCATTATGTGCCTAGAACAAGTCTTGTACTTTCATTTTCAATTGTCTAGTTTTTTAGAAACTTTAAAATTGTCTAATTATGTAGGAATTCTCAAGTAATTATAATAATGATTTTAATTAGATGGTATACATTATTTTATTTAACCTTAGAATAATTAAAATAACACTAAAGTAAGAAAATGCTTTCTTCCACCTAAGATAAGATTTGAGATTTGATCTTATTGTCTTACGCGTTTTATAATATTAGTTTTGACACTTAAATCGCCTTTTCAAATAAGTAATCTATGGCATGTATTATCTACTCAAAGGACGCAATTTAAGGGGAATAGTAACAAATCTTCTCGCTACCTTCTCACCCTCTAGTCTTTTGAGTATCAGACTTGAAACAATGGTCACTAGGTCAGATAACATGTTAATTTGCATACAAAAAACTTGAGTGTAATCTTGCAATACCAATTATATCCACTAGAATATACTATAGTTTACCAAGTGCACCCCAAAGAAATTAATGGGATCGAATCGTATATGTATTTGTTTGGACATGGTAAACAAATTCGGGGTGCATTAATTCTTAATAAATTTGGTGTTACCCTAGTATTTCTTTACATTATACCATTAGACATTGTATTGTTGTGAATCTATTTAATCATGTACAATGGAAAATAAATTATTTTTCAATTCCCACCACGGATCTGTTTTGTATTTAAATAGAAACTGTGTTTAGAATTAATACACTTGATGAATTCTACAAACTCATTTGCTGATTCTCGAACTCGAATGATCACGATCTGCAATCTAAACTGTCCAATTGTTCAGCCTCAAATGACGATCTACACAGAGAACAAGAATGACGGTCATTGTATTCTTTTCTTGTACTAGCAAGAATAATGAATTAATTTTCCATAGTTTTCAAACCCTAGCAGCCTGTTAATATAAGTCCAAGCGGGATTGGCTCGTCTCTTAAACTTAACCCGATCCAATACTTAATTAATCAAATTAATTAATTTGGTCCATGAATTAATTAATCCAATTAATTAATTCGGGCCTATTAATAAGCAATCCAATTAATTAATTATCCAACACTTGTTAATTAATTAATTGGTAAATCACATTCTTCTGATTTTCTTTTGTGTGTGACCCATTAGGTTCCCAATCACTATGCCTAACGACGTGAATTATTATTTTGATCTAATCAAAATCGATAAATTAAAATACCCCCTTTTTAATTTATCACTAATTCACATTCGTCGTCTCAGATTGACATCTATCAATGTGTCGGGCAATATATGTGACGGAAAATGTCACGTGGTGTGACAAAACCAAAATTGTTCGCTTACCGTGAAACTATAATCCTTTCATCAATATAATTCGATCAATTACGAGATATGGATATGTGTCAATCTCAATTATCGATCATATCTTTTATCCCACTGTTAAGTCAATGTAAGTCGAAAACTCATTTTCGACTTATGAGTTCACCTTGGCCAATGATTTCATTATCAACTTAACTGGATAAAATGTAGATCATAATCTCTTAGAAATGTCACGTGGTGTAACAGAACCAAACTTAGTCGTTTACCGTGAAACTATAATCCTTTCGTCAATATGATCCGATCAATTACGAGATATGAATATGTGTCAATCTCAATTATCGATCATATCTTTTATCCCACTGTTAAGTCAATGTAAGTCGAAAACTCATTTTCGACTTATGAGTTCACATTGGCCAAGGATTTCATTATCAACTTAACTGGATAAATGTAGATCATATTCTCTTATTATCTAAGAGTGACGAATCATCTATCGATCATTCACAACCTTCATATGATTCTTAACATACCCGAACGATGCTGTATTAGCGACCCTTTGAAGAGCAACATCAAACACCACCAAAGTATGACTATCCTTATATAAGGCACTATGATGATCTCAAATCAAATAACAAAATCCACTATCGAACATTAGAGATTAATCACTAACACTCAGATAGTTATCCATGTGGAATCTCCCAGCGGGTCTCCAATGTTTTGTTCTATAACAAAACATCTACGCGCTTATTCAAGTGTCACCACACTTTGGCTCGTGAGCTCAGCTACTTACATCACAAGTAAGAAATGTCACACGTGATAGTTCATCCGTAATAATGATATACGTGTCTTGTTATTATATACGACCACGACCGATTCTAGATTCAGTTACATGTAATTTGTATCTCACAATCACAACTTTTTGTGATTAACAAATTACCAAGACTTGAATCTACGGATTTTATTATTTAATTTATTAATTCAATTAAATAATAGATTTTGTTAAAAATATGCATCGATTATATATATTAAAAGTGTTTATGTCCAAAGTTGATTGGATTTAAGGCATAACACTTACATGTATAACTTTCTTACTATCGTGACATGAGTCAAAATTGTAGAATATCATAGTTTAAATGAGACCAAGTATGAACAACAAGTTTCAGTTCAAAGCATGAAGTTCAGGTAAGGAATTCAGTAAACTGTTTCTTTTATACAAGTAGAGGGATAGGTTTCCAACAAGTCATTGCCATGTCCTGGCGGTGACAACCATTTCTTCCTTATAAATATAAAGCAATCGTTCAATCCTAAGTAAGTAAAACTGTTTAGAAATTTAATGCTTGGAATGAAGCTGTTAATCATAAACCAAAAAATAAAACATTCCAATAATCTCCTGAAGCCAAGGTGCAATGCGAAAGGTAAAACATGTCCCCAACGGGCTTGTAAGTTAGATGACAAAACCAGGATCAAAGGAAAGGTTTCCCTTTCTAAATAGTCTGCTGAACTTGATTGTATTCAATAGCTACTCTTTTCCCTAGCACCAACAAAGTCTTAAAGAAGTGCAAGTACAGGAACATACTGAGATTCTACTAAATTATCTAAAAAGACAGAAGAAAATCCACTATATTTAATCACATAAATGAAAAGATCATCATATGAACATGCACAAACACACATTATAAAGAATAATGATATTCATCTAAAGTCTATATGATCATCAAACTATATAGCAGCTAAAATCACTGTCAAATTGTCCAATGAAGTTTGAACGTATTGTCACATAGGCCGGTGATCATCTATATTCTAGATGAATAGAATAAGAATAATGTTATCTAACATTAATTATATTACAACATCAATTTAAGTGGTGACACTTCATATGTGTAATTAAATGAGTTATGTAATTTTACTTTTATATGAATATATCATTTAAGTAATTACTGCCAAGATTGGTGCTTAACACCACTGGTGATAAATAACTTACTCGTAGAATAATATAATTTATCACCATTAGAGATAATCACCAGTCTCTATGGTAGGTAACGTGTTATGAAATGATAAAGTCAATTAAACGTGTGAATATGAGACTCACTTAGCCCTATCATTTAATGTCATTTCATATGGTGATTATCTCTAACAAAAATAAATAAATTTACTAAGATGAATAACATTACTCCTTTGTAAATCTCTAAATTACCGATGAAATTTCTAACATCCATCTGAATTGCTTTGTATACTTCAATATAAATATTTAGTTGTAGTTTGATAAAACCTTTTTGAGATTTTAAATAGATTTATTTATATTTTAAATCATACATTTTTGTTTGACTTACAATTTTTTATATTTTTATGCACTTTTAACCACATATTTTATTGGATCTACTAGCTTATATTTCAAAAAATTTTGTTGCCACAATTTGAGACTTTTTTTTAAAACTTACTTTTCCTCAAACTTATTTTTAACTACATATTCTCTAATAGAGTTTTGAATAATGATTTTAAATTTAAATTTATGTACAAAATATTTTATTGTGTGAATATAAAATTGAAAATGAGTATATATAAATAAAAGAGTGAAAATAATAATTGTCAAACAATGGCTAAGCTATAACAATAAAACTTGTCAAGGAAAGCTTAACACAATGATAGCGACCCACCAATTAAATGAAAAATAGTATATTATTTTTCAATCACGCTACATGTACATCGATTTTGACATTACGTGAGTTAACAATTTTTTGTATATTAATTTCAACATCTATTCCAATCAATGTGAAAATTTCCTACACACGAGGATGCCTATCCTAATGTCAACAAGAATGTACAACTTCATAATTCGTTCTTTTTCTCTTCCAGTGTCAATTCATGAGGATTAAACAGTGTCTTGTCCAATAATGATAGTCATCCTCCGTAGCAATATCTTTATACTTTCACGACACGTTTGACACATCAATTATACAAATATTAAAATTATAATTTATTTTTCTCTTTTTATCAACCACGCATTCTCAAATAAAATAATATTACAGTAAATTCAATTTTTTTTCTTTTTAAACCACACATTCTTTAAAAAATAATACTATTCCAAACATTAAAATGGCAGATAATGGGAGCCAAACAACACATCAATTTGACTGTTGGCTTACTTATTGCTTCATTTTATTTATTTTCTTAGTTTAAAATTTTTTAGAGTAACCCTATTTGGGCTTGAAAATAATATTATAGGTAAATCCAAAAAAAAAAAATATTCTTTTTTATCTACCCATTCTTAAAATAAAAATAAAATATTATATATGTATATATAGTATTGGATTCTTTTTACTTCTATATATAAATAAAAGATAATTATAGATGCACTATACATTATTCATGTCCTCGTTATAATCCATTCACATTGATATGCGAAATAATCGAATTGCATTATCTTATCATCAATGTGAAATTATGTACTGTACTGACAAGAAACATACTTTAACCATTGACTGTTCAAAAATTATTTTTTTAGTCCAACATCCTTAAGTTCAATCATTACACAGTGTGGACGTTAGAGCATTGAAATGAACTTTTCCTAGTACGAGAGGATCCATCCCATCCGCACACTTCCATGGCTGCCCCGTCCCCCGTCCACCATGCTACTTAATCCAAAGCTACTTATCTTAAACAAGGGGCCGAAATTCACAGGAGGTGGAGGAAAAGTAGCCAATGGAAAAGCCACTTGAGAGTGGGGTGGATGTATGTTTATTTTTGGTTTTTTCTTCTTTTTATTTGTTTCTAACTAATTAAGCACTCGACTATTTTATTCGTTCAAAATAAGACATATGAGCATCACATGTACTTTAATGGTTCAAGAAGAAGGAAAATTTTATAGGGGCCAACTTGTTACCAAGTTTGAAGACGGAAGACGACTTTCGTAACAAAATTATGTTGAAAATCAATTTACTGCGGTCTGCGAAAGTTGGAGATTTCAGCTGCAATTTTCCCTTGTCTATATAATTGTCAGTGTTTAATCGTGTCCTCTAAATTCTATATATAAAATTATTGTCACATCCTTTTCACAGTTGTTAGGTGATGATTTTTCTCTTGGTATTATGGAGAGGGACCTTAGGGTAGCATTCTTATAAAAAGCAAGTGGAGCCAATCTGCAACAAAATTAAATTAGCATTTATAATGGACGATTTATTGCTACCAGAAGATAATAATCTTTATTTCCTCATATATGGACAAAATTTTCTCAAATTTTGTTAAAAAAAAAAATATATATATATATATATATATATATAAAGGAAAATTTGCAAGGGAGGTTCCAAGCCTTAAAAAAATGTGCATAGCAATCCCATACTTTTAAAAGAGCAGAACTACTATTATTTGGCTAAGTTCAATTCGAATGATGAGAAACTTGGATCGAACAATCATAAGATAATATTTAGACAAAACGTTTTGTTTCATTCCACTTATCCCATACTGATTGGTCCCTAACCTACACTTTCTTAATCGATGATCCAATTTGTATGCTTACTTTTTGTTATTATCATTTTTGTCTTGATTATTATTAATATTGCATTTATTGTTTAATAAATGTGAATATCTTTGTCATGACTAATTATAATTTTTCAGTGGACTGTGTGCCTTGGACACCCAGACGATCAACATGCCATTAAATTATGTTTAATATGGTTATAATCTTATTAATATTAGATTAAATTACAAAATATATTGTACTATGTACTTCTAATTTATCTTGTATATTTGGGTAAATTAATTAATTTATATATATTTGGATGACATAATAGGAATTAATAAATTAATTGGATTTTAGTTAATTAGTATGAATTATGTCTAATTAGCTACCATTAAGTTTGAAATCAAGGATTTTACTTATTTAATCACCTCCTTACATATAAGAATTTACTCAATCATATCAAAATCACTCCTTCCGTGACTTCTCTGTTGAATTTGATGAATTTATTGTAAGGTACTTAATAATTTTCTTTTACTCTATTTTTTAAGTTTCCTTTCATAAATAATTATGATATTTCAATTGATATAATTAAAATAGTATTTGCCAATCGTGATTAAATATACTGTTCATGTATATATGTATAATAAACATTTATTAGTGCATGCATATAGATGACGAGATTCTTGTATGAATATGTTAATGTATATGTGGGTGTGTCTCTGAGTATGTTTATATATACATGTATGTAAGTATGCCCCCCCTCCTCCCCTTATATATGGGCATATATATTTGTGTACGCTGAGTGTACATTACATTGTGTACATTCTATTGTATTTTAAAAAGTGTTGGACAGGAAAATGTGTTTTTTTTAATTGTCTAATCATGTATCGTCACATGATACGATGTCAAAAATGATGCAAACAAATATGTATATGTAGCATGATTGTAATATGTATATGTATGTATGTATGTGTAAATGTGGTTTGCGTTTTCATACATAAATCAATGTAAATTTAAATCTAAACCCGTGTCAATTTGTGTATACATATTTTTTTAATAATATAATAAAAATAAATAAAATACGTTAATACAATAATATTATGGCTTAATCTTTAAAAAGTGGATTTCATCCTAAATAATTTATATGAATTAGAATTTTGGCACGTTGACTTCGTGGGTTACTAAGGACATCTCTACTTGCCATTCGAAAAATAAATAGTTAGGACTCAAGGTAAGTAAATCTCACCTTATTTTCATGTGTACGCCAAATGATTAAATGTATAATCATATTATCTATATTGCCCTTATATGAACATGATATACGAATATTATATTTTATTTCATAAATGTTTCTCAAAACATATTTGTTTTTAGGACAATGCATCCATAAACATATATAAAACTTCATGAAATAAAAAGTTTTCAAATGTTAATGGGTAAATGAGTGTTTTGAAGAATATATGTATCTCAAATGTTTTTATTACGTGGTTTATATCCATACTATGAAAGGTGTAAGTGGGAAATGAGGCGCGGAGGATCGGTATACCCGACCAATGTTCAATATTAATGTTAACCACTTTGCAGTACTATCCGTAGAATGAATCGAAGTCCAAATAATAATTTCTCATTGCATTCTGATTGGCTAGATGATACATTAAATTGAGCTCACAATTTTAATATTATTGTTTTTAAAGAAATGAAGGAAAATGGAATACATAATAGAATATTTATTTATTTTAAGTAATGTATATGCATATCATAAGCACGCATAATATGCATAGTGTTTGTTTACTGAGCATTAGCTCGTTCCACATTATCTCTACTTATTTTTAGATGATGCGAGGTGACCACTTGAGACGAGATACATTTAGTATTGTCCAAGTTAAACGTTCTATTTCTAATCTAATAAGATTATATGAACCCTTTTGAAATTTAAAATTTAAATAAATAAATTATTTCGGATTATGTAAAAAAATTTACGGAATTGCCTAGGATTTTAATAAACTCCGCAAATTATGATATAAATTGATGATATTCAATTCTATCTATTTTGTGTATTTACTTTTTAAACGAAAATTAATGCTAGTACTCAAAAGTTTAGAATTGTTTAGACTTGGTGTGTCACACGATATTCATTTTGCAATTTTTTTATGGATGACTGGAGAATTTTGAGTGTTTGGGCTTCCTCGAGCGAATGTGATGGTTTAAAGTGGCGAGGAAGATGGAAGGGTATTTTTTTTGTTTATTTTTATAATTTTTTAATTGTTTAGGTGGAAAATTATAGAGTTATCCAATTTTGTGGCAAGGAAGATGAAGGGTATTTTTTTTGTTTATTTTTATTCAATTTTTTAATTGTTTAGGTGGAAAATTATAGAGTTATCCATTTTATCTTTTAAAAAATGGATCAAATGTTTTACTTTTCATTAACTAATGAATTTTTAAATGGAAACCATCAAGAGGTCCTCGTATTAGCACATCATACCTCAGCAACAACAGTTATTGTATGAGTCAATGGAGTGATAAGGTGACCGGATAAAACTACATGTACAAAAACATTATTACATAATTTTTACAGAAAAATAAGTTTCCAAAAATACCCTTTTAGATAGAATTTGCAATCATAGTAACAACAAGAATATAAATCTTCAATTAAGTCCCTAAAAAAATTTATGGAGATAAAATATTTGAATAAATTTAATATTACAAAAATAATGACTAATAAAAAAACCCAGATCTAAAAGAGGACCATATAAGGTTAAAAAAATAATAAAAAACCAAAAAGAAATTGAATTTGAAAATGAATTTGATAAGATTGGATATCAAGTACAATTAAATGCATCCCAAAAAA